>CM032454.1:1350757-1473257 GCA_019049505.1 Pachyrhynchus sulphureomaculatus
TCTTCAAATTGGGGAACAAATAGTAGTCCGAGGGAGCCAAGTCTGGAGAATAGGGGGGATGTGAAACGAGTTGGAATCCTATTTCCATTAATTTTGCGACCACAGGACTTTCTTGTGGGGCCAATCGCGGGCATTCTTCTTGCAGCTCGGTTTTCAAACGGTCCAATAACGATGAATAATATTCACCTGTAATAGTTTTACCCTTTTCCAGATAGTCGATGAGGATTATCCCTTGCGAATCCCAAAAGACAGTCGCCATAACCTTTCCGGCCGAAGGAACGGTCTTCGCCTTTTTTGGTGCAGATTCCCCCTTGGTAACCCATTGTTTAGATTGTTGTTTGGTCTCAGGAGTATAGTAATGTATCCATGTTTTATCCACAGTGACGAAACGACGCTTAAAGTCCTCCGGATTCTTCTGGAACAGCTGCAAACCATCCTTGCAACACTTCACACGATTCCGTTTTTGGTCAAGCGTGAGCAATCGCGGCACCCATCTTGCGGATAGCTTTCTCATGTCCAAATGTTTATGCAAAATATTATGTACCCGTTCAGTCGAGATGCCCACAGCACTAGCAATCTCACGCACCTTAACTCTTCTGTCATCCATCGCCATATCATGGATTTAATCAATGATTTCTGGAGTCGTAACCTCCACAGGCCGCGGCCGTCCAGAACGTTCAGCGTCACTTGTGCCCATATGGTCAGTCCGAAAATTTTTGAAACCACTTATAAACTGTTCTAATCGAAGGTGCAGAGTCACCATAATGTTTATCAAGCTTCTCTTTAGTCTCCTGAGGCGTTTTGCCTTTCATAAAGTAATGTTTAATCACCACACGAAATTCTTTTTCGTCCATTTCTTGAAAATCACTCGACTTCCTTGATTCACACGAATGCCAAACACAAAGAAATAGACCAATATGGCTGAAACTTGGTGTGCGTTCATTCAAGAGATGCTACTAACTAAACATGACCTCGATACGCGCCGGTGGTGCCATCTCTCGGACTTTTCAAACCAGCCTCGTATAGCAACTATACCGACTTCCTAAATTGAAATCTGTATACGTGGAATCAACGAAAGTAGAAGTAGAAAGTAAAAGAAAAAAACGTTCTGCTGATTGACACATTTCTAATTTAAAAACTACTCTGCCATATTAAATTGTAACGGTTTGCCAATGTTGCGTGTACTATTTTATTGATTTTATCCCAACGCGATGTACAAATTTCAATTTTGCAAACTGGGATGTGTCTGTGTATATAACAAAACCCCTTACTCTTATTTTATTTTTTAGGTCTTAGGTTTGGTAAAATGCAGGCAGAAATTGGCTTAGTACAAGTACTGACAAACTTTAAAGTAACGATAAGCCCCAAAACTAAAGTACCATTAGAGTATGAGCCGTCTTTCTTCCTCCTTAAGGAAACTGAAACTCTTTATCTTAGAACTGAAAAAGTTTAACTAATATGGTAGAATTTCTATATCTTAACTTTAATCAATTATTTTTCTACCTGTATTCATGCAATTCTACATAAGATAGAGAACAGATTTTTTTAGTAATAAGAGTCATGTTGAAGAGCAATTTAAAAATATTGTCTAAAGAAAGTACCCAAAAAGGTATGGGAGAAATGAATTTTTAAACGATATAAAAGATTTATTATATCATTTATGAATTTTGATATTGCTACAAGTTGCCGTTACCGATACAGAGTGCGCTTGAAAGAGCCCAACGTTTGACAAAACTGACGACAAAATCGGGCTTGGACGGTGCCTTCGAAATTCTTTAACGAATCGGACTTTCCTCACCTCAAAATCACATCTGCTCGTATCAATTCGAAGAGTGGGGGAGGGAAGTAAAAAAATATATCAATACTTTTTTATGTATAAAAAGGGGTAAGTTACGAGGGTGGATCCAACATAAACAAAATTTATTTTTAAAATTTTTATATTTACTATAGCAAATAAACCAAGTACGTATCATTTTTCAACATAATCTCCTGCTCTGGAAATACACTTTTACCAGCGTATCGGAAGCTTTTTGATACCGTCGTCGTAAAAGGAAGATGGTTGTATTAGTAACCACGCATGAAACTCTCCATCGCATTGTCGTCTTCAAATCGTTGACCTCCCAGTGCTTTTTCGAGCGACCCGAAGAGATGAAAATCGCAAGGCGATAGGTTAGGGCTGTAGGGTGGGTGATCAAGTGTTGTCCAACTCATTGTCTCCAATTTTTCGCGAATGAGAGTTGTAGTGTGGGGTCGAGCGTTGTCATGGAGAAGAATCACGTCTCTTATCGGTTGGTCACGTCTTTTGCGGCAGAAAGCTAATTTAATCTCATCCAAAAGGTTGCGGTAGTACGCCGCTTTGATGGTGCGACGTTCATGCAAAAAATCAATGTGCAAAGCACCACGTCCTTGGACGACGATCATGGCTCTCATTTTCGACCTCTTCCCGGCCTCTCATGAACTCCTTATGCCAGGCGAACACACGAGGCCTTGACAGTGTCTGATCCTCGAACTGTGCCGTCAATCTCCGCAGAATTTCTGTCGGTTTCACGCCTTCACGAGTGAAAAATTTAATAACAACGCGTTGCGCTATCGAACTGTGCACATCTTGCTCCGACATCGTAATCTGTACTGCTGAATGCACCTGGCGAGGCCAACTGATCGTTCTCGCTACTCCTAACAAACCCAACCAACATTGCTAGAAGCGACGGCCGGCTTAGAATGATACTAAGCGCTCAGTACAGAAAGTCTCGTTTATATTTGATCCACCCTCGTATCTTAAAATATTGCTGCTTTCACGCTTTTTAATTAATTTATTTTATTATCCTTGTATATAATATTATAAACTATTATAACAAATAACTTTGAATTTAGATAGTAGTCCAATAATTAAAATTCAAAAAAATAAAATAATATAATAATAAATTAAATATTAGAAAATTGAAGAAACGTAATAAGACCCTATATATTACGAAATTTTAACATCAATTTGCTATTATGATGTTGTTGTTGTATTGCGCAAAGAGCGTAGAAGTCACAACGACGCACAGTGGGGAAAAACGAAAAATCGTGTTTCAAAATTGTCCAGAACCTTCAATTTTTGTTCGATTTGGACGATTTTTTTTAAAATTGAAGCTTATTAAATTCCGAACAAAGTTGTCGGAGCCGATTTTGCAATTAAACTTTTGTTTCAAAATGGCGGACGTCTTCAAAATGGCTTGGTTACCATTTTCTTATTTATAGACAACATTTTATGTAAGAGTAAGTTAAGGTTAGACATATTTATTTTCTTATTTTTCTAGTCTATTCCTATAATTCAGTAGTTCTGTATATGTACTAAAGGGTTTTCTCGTTAATAAAGATTATTATTACTCTTACAAAATACACGCAGAGAAATGCTAAAATAGGGACAGTTAAATATTTTGCTGCATTAGCCACTGTTTAGCAACAGCAGCCACTTTTTTGCTACAACAGCAAACAATGTGGCTAGTGCAGCAAAATATTTAGCTGTCCCTATTTTAACAAAACGTTTTAGCTGTTGTAGCCATTTTCTAGCTGTGTGAGCTGTCCTTTTCTGCGTGTATCGCTGTTTTTTGTATCTGCTAGAAAATTGTCTACGATACTTATTTACAGCAGCAATATTCTAGCAATAACTGCATGAAAATTTAAATCCCGCAACTAAACTTGAATAACTTGAATGATCCGACTGCCACAATCTAAATGCCACAGAGAAACTTTCTTGCTCGATTCAATTTTGGCATCCGCCATATTTGATTTGTCATTTTAAGTCAATTGTTGAAACATATTTATAATTAACAACCTTAAAGAAATTATTTATACAAATGTTATGGATATAAAATAATAATGGTACGTTTATTCATATTTATAATTCTTTTATTGTTCATGGCGGCCATTTTGGGTTCATTATTATTAATCTTGTAACTGTGATATTAGATATATTATCTGCGACATAAAAAAAACATACATACACGCATTTTAGCACAACTTGGTTTGAAACTGTAAGCGTTTTCTGTGTCTCAGTCGCTATATAATCAGAAACCAACGTCCCCCCATTTTGAAACAAAAGTTTAATTGAAAAATCGGCTCCGACAACTTTGTTCGGAATTTAATAAGCTTCAATTTAAAAAAAAATCGTCCAAATCGAACCAAAATTGAAGGCTCTAGACAATTTTGAAACACGATTTTTCGTTTTTTCCCCACTGTGCGACGTGGAGAATATAATACTACAAATGCCAATTCAAAATATACAAATTCTGTAGGTATGCAGTATTTTGCATTTACCTGATATCTCAGTTTAAAATCGGGCATCAACTTGTTTGCTGAGCATATATATTTAGTAAAGAAGTTATTCAATATGCCAAATTGCCGATTGAGTCCCGAAGAAAATCGAAAGAAAGTTTGTGTTCCATGTGGGGAAAAAATAGTGTTTAGAAAAAAAAATTGAACATTTTCAAATATCTAAAACCAGTTGCGATTTAATACAAAAATTTGTGAATAAAAATTATTTGATGTCAAATAATAAGTCTCAAACCAGTATTTGCATTACTTGTCGCTTAACAATTCATGATTATGACAAAAAAATTTTCCAAAGATCAATTCCAGCTTTGCCAAATTACGAAGATATAACGTTACTGAAAGAAACGAGACAACTCGGTACCAGTAGCTGCAATTGTCTAACAGCAAGTAGTTGTAAACATTCAAAAGTCATCACTGGTATATATCATTTTCGCAATTTTTCAACTGTGTATGGCTAATATTGAACACGGCTTAGAAAAGCCACATATTGACAGTACTGAGCAAAACGTACTTAAGTTATGTAAAAAGTGTATGCAAGAAATTGAAGGAGGGAAACAACATACTTGTACTAAAACGAATGGTAAGAAAAATCTTTCAATATTGGTGGACTCTCTTGAGGAAAAACAGTAAATGCAAGTAGTTAGTTGGGTTTAAAAAAATCTATAATTCAACTATTCCCAAAAACAGTAATATTGAACTTAGCCTTAATACAGCAGGTAAAAAGAGGAAAATAATAATGGATATTAAAAAACATAAACAGGTTTTCTTTTCAGCTGAAAATTTAGACAATTTGAAAAATAATACTATCGCTTCATTAAATAACATAAAAAAAAATTAACAGATTTGCGCTGGTCGAAAATATATACAAAAAAAATTATGTTAAGCACGTTTCTGAGAAATCTAGAAAAAAGTAATTTAAAGGCCAGTTATTTGGGCAAATGCTGAGGACTTATTAGAAGGTGTAATAGAAGAACGAAACCTTATTGGAAATTATTTTATAAAAATTATAACTGATGGAGGACAAGGTTTTTTGCAAAATACGTATGTCAATTTTACCCGCAGACGATGAACTTGAAAAAAATAGTTTTCAGAATAATCTTTTAGATGAAGAAGATGTTTTTGAACTTATTTCTGATCGTGGAAGTACTGTTCAAGGAAACAAGTTAACCAGTGTCAAGCATCTAATAATGTTATGTACTGTTCCCAACATAAAAGAGAATTACAACAATATTAAAACAACTATTTTCGCTGATAAAAATTAGCAAAATTCCTTTCAAGTTTGTGTGTGACTTCAAAATTCTTCTTATCGTGAGAGATCAGCAAATGGCTACTTCTACATATCCATGCCCATACTGCTTTGAAACATTACAAGATCTAAGGAGTTCTGAGAAAGCAAGTGATAATGTGAGAAATGATAATATTGTCGATAATAATGATATTGAAAGTGAACAAAATATTAATAATTTTGCCAATTTAAAAACCTATGGGGACTTAAGAAATGACCTCAAATTGTTTTGTGATGTTGGTAAAAATAATAAAAAAAAGATACTAAGTTTTGTCATAAACAATCAACCAACCTTTGTTTAAAGAAGATGGCAGTACGGGTGTTATTCAAAAATGTATTATACCTGAATTGCATATGGTATATTACAAGAGTTTGTTAACTATCTTTTATGGGATGGCTTGGTACCCTTGTCGGACGTGAGAAAGCGCTTATGTGGCCAAAAAAATTAAAATTGGTATCTAAAAACTGTCAAGGTGAGATCTTTGAAGGAAACGCTTGTCGTAAGCTTTTAAGGGAGTCTAACAGCTTTGATGATCCACAAATTTATAATGAAGTTGGGAAATTGCGACTTGTTTTACCGTAAAAGAAGTGGGACCTAATTTAGATCAATACATAAAAGAATGAGAAATATGAGAACAGAACGGAAAAGAGAAATCTTCTCACCAATAACACCAGAAAAATGGAACCAATATTTTACAAATATGCTAACAGAAGACAGACCAGAGTTCAAAAGTACCCAACATGGAAACCCAAATATAGTTATACGAGGATCCCCAATAAGGATAACAACATCAGAAGTTAAAGAAGTATGTAAAACGCTAAAAAATGGTAGAGCTCCAGGACCAGGAAACATCCCAGGAGAGATAGTAAAATACGGAACTGAAAAGCTATTTAGCGCTTTGAGGAACTTGCTCCAAAGATGCATTAACACATCAGAAGTACCTGAGGAATGGAAAATATCATACATATCAACAATTCATAAGAAAGGAGACAAAAATAATTGCGATAATTATAGGGGAATAACGGTTACAGGATCTATTAGCAGAATATACGAAAAAATACTTAAAAATAGAATAGAAACGGAATACGCGGACGTAGAAGCTGAAGAACAGGCAGGCTTCAGAGCAAGAAGATCCACAATAGACCATCTCTTCTCACTGACACAAATCCTAGAAAAGAAAACCGCATTTGATCAGGAAGTCCATGTCTTGTTTGTTGATTTAAAAAAGGCCTACGACAGCGTGCCCCTAATGAGATTGTGGGAAACACTACAACAGAGTATTGTAAGCACCGAAATAATTAAAGCCGTAAAATCCTTATACCAAGACGCAAGAAGTAGTGTGAAAACCAAATATGGTATAACAACAGGGTTCCCGGTCACAAAGGGTCTCAAACAGGGCTGCTGTATATCCCCAACGCTATTTAAAATCTATTTGGAGAGTGCACTGAAGAACTGGAAAAGGAAATGCAGCAGTATGGGATTACCGCTGGATGACGATACTACATTGTACACACTATCATTCGCGGATGACCAGGTAGTAGTCGCTCAGGATGATATGGAATACATGACACGAAAACTTATGGAGGAATATGAAAAATGGGGCCTACAAGTCAATATTAAAAAGACCGAGTACATGTGCGTCGGAGGACAACAGCAGGACTTGAAACTGGCCACAGGACACACCATCAAACACTGTGCCAGTTATAAGTATTTGGGAACGAGAATATCTAGGGACGGAACACTGGAAGAAGCAATATTCGAGAGGAATATCCAAGGAAGAAAAGCGATTGCAATGCTTACTAGTATACTATGGGACAAAAACATAACCATTGAAAATAAGAAGAGAATTTTGGATGGTTGTAGCTTCTACTTGATGGAAATTCATTATAAATGTATAATAAAAGACTGTTTTTAGTCAATTTCCACTGGTTTATTTAAATTGCGATGATGCATTTCGCTGTCGATGCAGCTTCTTCAGATCTACATTTTACACTGTGTGAAATGTAGATCTGAAGAAGCTGCATCGACAGCGAAACGCGTCATCGCAATTTAAATAAACCAGTGGAAATTGACTAAAAACAGTCTTTTATTATATATTTAAGAAGATAATTTACAACTCAATAGTGAAAAGTATAATAACTTACAGCTCCCAGGTGTGGCCATTAAAGGAAAGAACAGAAAAAATACTAAAAGCTACAGAAATGGATTTCTGGAGACGAGCAGCCAGAAAATCCAGAAAAGACCGCATACCAAATGACACTATAAGGCGAGCTTTAGAAATAAAGCACGATATAGTGGACGAAATCAGAACCCAACAGTTGGTATGGTACGGACATGTACAGAAAATGTCACAAGACCGACTACCTAAAACGATTTTTAAATTGGAATCCTCATGGAAAAAGAAAGCGAGGAAGACCACGCCAAAGCTGGAGAGCAGGAATCAACAAGGAAGTACTAGAGAGAGATCTGGAGGAGGAGGCATGGAGAAACCGGGAGGAGTGGAAATTAGGCATCGGAAGACGGAAGACGTTATAAAACCGATTGATATATATATATATATATATATATATATATATATATATATATATATATATATATATATATTATATATATATATATATATATATATATATATATATATATATATATATATATATATATATATATATATATATACATAAAAGAATTGACGACAAATATTGAAGCTACTGAAGTTTCGCGAACTTTGAAAGTTCATGTGGCTGTGAAATACATTCAAGAGTGTTTGGTATGGGATCCGAACAAGCTGGAGAATCCTTACATTGTAAAATATTGGAACAAGTATAAAATAAATTTTATTCATGCTCCAGAATATTCCAGACAATTGAAGAGGGCAGTAGTAGAGTTTTCATCTCAGCATATCTAAATTACGCCTGTTTTTACTATCTTGTACTATTTCATTTATAATATTTATTGTTACTTAATTTTAATTAAAAACTTTTGGAATAATTATTTTTCTAATTGGTTCTTTCAAGTTAATTCAAAATAGGATTAAAATTGAGTAACCATTTTAGTTCAACAAAAAATATTGATATTTACTTATATTTTATATAAAAACAATTCTTTATCACCTAAAATTGTATTTGTTTTATAGAACTAGTACCAACGAACATTTGGGGTTAATAAACATTATTTTTTTATTTAATTTCAATCTTGCTTTAATGTTTTAACAATAAAAAAGCTTTATTTTCAATTTTGATTTTTATTTGATTCAACGGTTTGGAGTACAAATTTTTAAAACCCAATATCTCGCGAAGACGAACAGATTTGATTTTGAGGTAAGACAATTTTGATTAGAGATGAAATTTTGAAGGCACTATCCAAGCCCGACTTCGCCGTCAATTCTGTCAAACTTTGCGCTCGTTCAAGCGCACTGTGTATATGCTTCGATCCCGAAAAACTATACATATTTATTATTTAGCCTAAATAAAATACTAGATTATAATTTTGTACTTGTATAACTCTATAAACGTCAGTATTATGTGAAGATTTATATATTTGTATCAAAAAGATGCGATCCAAAATAGTAAATATGATTGTAATTTTATTTTTAAAAGTTATTAAACCAAATATTCAAAACTCAATGAAGTGATTTATATAGTACTTCCTTTACAAACGGTTCCAAAATAAATACTGAATTTGACTTTGTTACACAAAATAATTCATCCAGTACTTCCTTTACACACAGTTCTAAAATAAATACTGAATTTGACTTTGTTACACAAAATAATTCATCCAGTGCTTCCTTTACAACCAATTCTAAAATAAATACTGAATTTACTCAAAACAAATCATCCAGTACTGCCCTGAATACGATGGTAGGATACAACGAATTGTACTAAACAGTATACATACCTAATACTCCCTCGAAAGCAGCTTTTAAGCCGACATAGTGGTTGACACGGTCAACACTTAAACGCAGGCAGCGCTTTTCGAGGGATTCTCCTCAGGCATATGTGGTCAATCCCTACATATTATAAAACGCAACGTGTTCTGTCTGCCTGTCCGTTAGTGCACTTAGCACTCGGAATAAGGAGTAACGATAATAGTGAATCAAGTCAGAAAAGTTTTCCGCCAATGCGCTCTCTTGCAACAAAAAAACTGAAAGAAAATCTGTAGTCCAAGCAAGCGGAGCCGCAGGCACAGCTAGTGTAAAATAACTAAAACGGACAAGGTCCATATTTCAGCATTTCCTTACAAATAGTTCTAAAATAAACACTGATTTGACTTTGTTACACAAAAGAATTCATCCAGTACTTCCCTTACACACACTTTTAAAATAAATAGTAAATTTGACTTCGTTACACAAAATAATTCTTCCAGTCCTTCCTCTACAAACAGATCTAAAATAAATAATGTATTTAACTTTGTTACACAAAAGAATTCATCCAGTACTTCCCTTACACACAGTTTTAAAATAAATACTGAATTTGACTTTGTTACACAAAATAATCCTTCCAGTCCTTCCTTTACAAGCAGGTCTAAAATAATGTATTTGACTTTGTTACACAAAATAATTCATCCAGTACTTCCTTTAGAACCAATTCTAAAATAAATACTAAATTTACACAAAATACAGAACTGCCCTGATTACGATGGTAGGATACAACAAATTGTACTAAGTAGTATACATACCTAATAATCCCTCGAAAGCAGCTTTTAAGCCGACATAGTGGTTGATACAGTCAACGCTTAAACGCAGGCAGCGCTTTTCGAGGGATCCTCCTCGGGCATATGTAGTTAATTCCTACATATTATAAAACATATCGTGTCTCTGTCTGTCCGTTAGTGCGCTTATCACTCGGAAACCACTTATCCGATTTACATGTTTTTTTTATCCATACATATATTCTCTGGCCAAGCTTTAGTATATATTTTGTTACGTTAGGTAACACAAGGAATAAACAGTGACGATAATAGTGAATCAAGTCAGAAAAAAGTTTTCCGCCAATGTGCTTTCTTGCAACCAACAAACTAAACAAAAATTCTATAGTCCAAGCAAGCGGAGCCGCAGGCACAGCTGGTGTAAAATAACTGAAAACGGACAAGGTCCATATTTCAGCATTTCCTTAAAAACAGTTCTAAAATAAATATTGATCTGATTTTGTTACACAAAAGAATTCATCCAGTACTTCCTTTACACACAGTTTTAAAATATATAATGAATTTGACTTTGTTACACAAAATAATTCTTCCAGTCCTTCCTTTACAAGCAGGTCTAAAATAATGTATTTGACTTTGTTACACAAAAGAATTCATCCAGTACTTCCCTTACACACAGTTTTAAAATAAATAGTGAATTTGACTTTTACACAAAATAGTTCATCCAGTACTTTCTTTAACACAGTTCTAAAATAAATACTGAATTTAACTTTGTTACACAAAATAATTTATCCAGTGCTTCCTTTACAACCAATTCTAAAATAAATACTAAATTTACACAAAATAAGGTGTTCTCTGGCCAAGTTTTAGAGATAAAGAGATATAAGCCCCTGAATTACGGGAGAATTCGAGATTATGGGAGATAAGGCGAAATAATTGGAGATAATGCGGAAAAAATGACAGAAAATGCAATATATAAGCCTTTATAATATGGGAAAGTTGGAGATTCTGGGAAATAAGGAGAAATATTTGGAGAATGGCTTGAATAATGATAGATAAAGAGATATAAGCCCCTGTATTACGGGAGAATTCGAGATTATGGGAGATAAGGCGAAATAATTGGAGATAATGCGGAAAAATGACAGAAAATGCAATATATAAGATTTTATAATATGGAAATCTGGAGATTCTGGGAGATAAGGAGAAATATTTGGAGAATGGCTTGAATAATGATAGACAAAAGAGATATAAGCCCCTGTATTACGGGAGAATTCGAGATTATGGGAGTTAAGGCGAAATAATTGGAGATAATGCGGAAAAATGACAGAAAATGCAATATATAAACCTTTATAATATGGAAAGTTAGAGATTCTGGGAGCATAGGAGAAATATTTGGAGAATGGCTTGAATAATGATAGAAAAAGAGATATAAGCCCCTATATTACGGGAGAATTCGAGATTATGGGAGTTAAGGCGAAATAATTGGAGATAATGCGGAAAAATGACAGAAAATGTAATATATAAGACTTTATAATATGGAAACTTGGAGACTCTGGGAGATAAGGAGAAATATTTGGAGAATGGCTTGAATAATGATAGATAAAGAGATATAAGCCCCTGTATTACAGGAGAATTCGAGATTATGGGAGATAAGGGGAAATAATTGGAGATAATGCGGAAAAAATGACAGAAAATGCAATATATAAGACTTTATAATATGGAAAGTTGGAGACTCTGGGAGATAAGGAAAAATATTTGGAGAATGGCTTGAATAATGATAGATAAAGAGATATAAGCCCCTGTATTACGGGAGAATTCGAGATTATGGGAGATAAGGCGAAATAATTGGAGATAATGCGGAAAAAATGACCGAAAATGCAATATATAAGACTTTATAATACGGAAAGTTGGAGACTCTGGGAGATAAGGAGAAATATTTGGAGAATGGCTTGAATAATGATAGATAAAGAGATATAAGTCCCTGTATTACGGGAGAATTCGAGATTATGAGAGCTAAGGAGAAATAATTGGAGATAATGCGGAAAAATGACAGAAAATGCATTATATAAGACTTTATAATATGGAAAGCTGGAGATTCTGGGAGATAAGGAGAAATATTTGGAGAATGGCTTGAATAATGATAGATAAAGAGATATAAGCCCCTGTATTACGGGAGAATTCGAGATTATGGGAGATAAGGCGAAATATTTGGAGAATGGCTTGAATAATGATAGATAAAGAGATATAAGCCCCTGTATTACGGGAGAATTCGAGATTATAGGAGATAAGACAAAATAATTGGAGATAATGCGGAAAAATGACAGAAAATGCAATATATAAACCTTTATAATATGGAAAGTTGGAGATTCTGGGAGATAAGGAGAAATATTTGGAGAATGGCTTGAATAATGATAGATAAAGAGATATAAGCCCCTGTATTACGGGAGAATTCGAGATTATGGGAGTTAAGGCGAAATAATTGGAGATAATGCGGAAAAAATGACAGAAAATGCAATATATAAGCCTTTATAATATGGAAAGTTGGAGATTCTGGGAGATAAGGAGAAATATTTGGAGAATGGCTTGAATAATGATAGATAAAGAGATATAAGCCCCTGTATTACGGGAGAATTCGAGATTATGGGAGATAAGGCGAAATAATTGGAGATAATGCGGAAAAATGACAGAAAATGCAATATATAAACCTTTATAATATGGGAAAGTTGGAGATCCTGGGAGATAAGAGAAATATTTGGAGAATGGCTTGAATAATGATAGATAAAGAGATATAAGCCCCTGTATTACGGGAGAATTCGAGATTATGGGAGATAAGGCGAAATAATTGGAGATAATGCGGAAAAATGACAGAAAATGCAATATATAAGACTTTATAATATGGGAAAATTGGAGATCCTGGGAGATAAGGAGAAATATTTGGAGAATGGCTTGAATAATGATAGATAAAGAGATATAAGCCCCTGTATTACGGGAAAATTCGAGATTATGGGAGATAAGGCGAAATAATTGGAGATAATGCGGAAAAATGACAGAAAATGCAATATATAAGACTTTATAACATGGAAAGTTGGAGACTCTGGGAGATAAGGAGAAATATTTGGAGAATGGCTTGAATAATGATAGATAAAGAGATATAAGCCTCTGTATTACGGGAGAATTCGAGATTATGGGAGATAAGGCGAAATAATTGGAGATAATGCGGAAAAATGACAGAAAATGCAATATATAAGTTGGAGATTCTGGGAGATAAGGAGACTTTATATAATATGGAAAGTTGGAGACTCTGGGAGATAAGGAGAAATATTTGGAGAATGGCTTGAATAATGATAGATAAAGAGATATAAGCCCCTGTATTACTAGAGAATTCGAGATATATTTCGTTACGTTAGGTAACATAAGGAATAAACAGTGACGATAATAGTGAATCAAGTCAGAAAAAAGTTTTCCGCCAATGTGCTTTCTTGCAACCAACAAACTAAACAAAAATTCTGTAATCCAAGCAAGCGGAGCCGCAGGCACAGCTGGTGTAAAATAACTGAAAACGGACAAGGTCCATATTTCAGCATTTCCTTACAAACAGTTCTAAAATAAATATTGATTTGATTTTGTTACACAAAAGAATTCATCCAGTACTTCCTTTACACACAGTTTTAAAATATATAATGGATTTGACTTTGTTACACAAAAGAATTCATCCAGTACTTCCCTTACACACAGTTTTAAAATAAATAGTGAATTTAACTTTTACACAAAATAATTCATCCAGTACTTCCTTTAACACAGTTCTAAAAATAAATACTGAATTTAACTTTGTTACACAAAATAATTTATCCAGTGTTCCTTTACAACCAATTCTAAAATAAATACTAAATTTACACAAAATAAGGTGTTCTCTGGCCAAGTTTTAGAGATAAGGAGATATAAGCCCCTGAATTACGGGAGAATTCGAGATTATGGGAGATAAGGCGAAATAATTGGAGATAATGCGGAAAAATGACAGAAAATGCAATATATAAGATTTTATAATATGGGAAAGTTGGAGATCGATCCTGGGAGATAAGGAGAAATATTTGGAGAATTGCTTGAATAATGATAGATAAAGAGATATAAGCCCCTGTATTACGGGAGAATTCGAGATTATGGGAGATAAGGCGAAATAATTCGAGATAATGCGGAAAAATGACAGAAAATGCAATATATAAGACTTTATAATATGGAAAGTTGGAGACTCTGGGAGTATAAGGAGAAATATTTGGAGAATGGCTTGAATAATGATAGATAAAGAGATATAAGCCCCTGTATTACGGGAGAATTCGAGATTATGGGAGATAAGGCGAAATAATTGGAGATAATGCGGAAAAATGACAGAAAATGCAATATATAAGCCTTTATAATATGGAAAGTTGGAGATCCTGGGAGATAAGGAGAAATATTTGGAGAATGGCTTGAATAATGATAGATAAAGAGATATAAGCCCCTGTATTACGGGAGAATTCGAGATTATGGGAGATAAGGCGAAATAATTGGAGATAATGCGGAAAAAATGACAGAAAATGCAATATATAAGCCTTTATAATATGAAAAGTTGGAGATCCTGGGAGATAAGGAGAAATATTTGGAGAATGGCTTGAATAATGATAGATAAAGAGATATAAGCCCCTGTATTACGGGAGAATTCGAGATTATGGGAGATAAGGCGAAATAATTGGAGATAATGCGGAAAAATGATAGAAAATGCAATATATAAGCCTTTATAATATGGGAAAGTTGGAGATCCTGGGAGATAAGGAGAAATATTTGGAGAATGGCTTGAATAATGATAGATAAAGAGATATAAGCCCCTGTATTACGGGAGAATTCGAGATTATGGGAGATAAGGCGAAATAATTGGAGATAATGCGGAAAAAATGACAGAAAATGCAATATATAGCCTTTATAATATGGAAAGTTGGAGATCTTGGAGATAAGGAGAAATATTTGGAGAATGGCTTGAATAATGATAGATAAAGAGATATAAGCCCCTGTATTACGGGAGAATTCGAGATTATGGGAGATATGGCGAAATAATTGGAGGTAATGCGAAAAAAAAATGACAGAAAATGCAATATATAAGCCTTTATAATATGAAAAGTTGGAGATCCTGGGAGATAAGGAGAAATATTTGGAGAATGGCTTGAATAATGATAGATAAAGAGATATAAGCCCCTGTATTACGGGAGAATTCGAGATTATGGGAGTTAAGGCGAAATAATTGGAGATAATGCGGAAAAATGACAGAAAATGCAATATATAAGCCTTTATAATATGGGAAAGTTGGAGACTCTGGGAGATAAGGAGAAATATTTGGAGAATGGCTTGAATAATGATAGATAAAGAGATATAAGCCCCTGTATTACGGGAGAATTCGAGATTATGGGAGATAAGGCGAAATAATTGGAGATAATGCGGAAAAATGACAGAAAATGCAATATATACGCCTTTATAATATGGGAAAGTTGGAGATTCTGGGAGATAAGGAGAAATATTTGGAGAATGGCTTGAATAATGATAGATAAAGAGATATAAGCCCCTGTATTACGGGAGAATTCGAGATTATGGGAGATAAGGCGAAATAATTGGAGATAATGCGGAAAAATGACAGAAAATGCAATATATAAGACTTTATAATATGGAAAGTTGGAGATCCTGGGAGATAAGGAGAAATATTTGGAGAATGGCTTGAATAATGATAGATAAAGAGATATAAGCCCCTGTATTACGGGAGAATTCGAGATTATGGGAGATAAGGCGAAATAATTGGAGATAATGCGGAAAAATGACAGAAAATGCAATATATAAGACTTTATAATATGGAAAGTTGGAGACCTGGGAGATAAGGAGAAATATTTGGAGAATGGCTTGAATAATGATAGATAAAGAGATATAAGCCCCTGTATTACGGGAGAATTCGAGATTATGGGAGATAAGGCGAAATAATTGGAGATAATGCGGAAAAAATGACAGAAAATGCAATATATAAGACTTTATAATATGGAAAGTTGGAGACTCTGGGAGATAAGGAGAAATATTTGGAGAATGGCTTGAATAATGATAGATAAAGAGATATAAGCCCCTGTATTACGGGAGAATTCGAGATTATGGGAGATAAGGCGAAATAATTGGAGATAATGCGGAAAAAAAAAAATGACAGAAAATGCAATATATAAGCCTTTATAATATGGAAAGTTGGAGATCGATCCTGGGAGATAAGGAGAAATATTTGGAGAATGGCTTGAATAATGATAGATAAAGAGATATAAGCCCCTGTATTACGGGAGAATTCGAGATTATGGGAGATAAGGCGAAATAATTGGAGATAATGCGGAAAAATGACAGAAAATGCAATATATAAGCCTTTATAATATGGAAAAGTTGGAGATCCTGGGAGATAAGGGAAATATTTGGAGAATGGCTTGAATAATGATAGATAAAGAGATATAAGCCCCTGTATTACGGGAGAATTCGAGATTATGGGAGATAAGGCGAAATAATTGGAGATAATGCGGAAAAATGACAGAAAATGCAATATATAAGACTTTATAATATGGAAAGTTGGAGACGCTGGGAGATAAGGACAAATATTTGGAGAATGGCTTGAATAATGATAGATAAAGAGATATAAGCCCCTGTATTACTGGAGAATTCGAGATATATTTAAAAGTTCTCCGCTAATGCGCTCTTTTGCAACAAAAAAAACTAAACAAAAATTCTGTAGTCCAAGCAAGCGGAGCCGCAGGCACAGCTAGTGTAAAATAAGTGAAAACGGACAAGGTCCATATTTCAGCATTTCCTTACAAACAGTTCTAAAATAAATACTGATTTGACTTTGTTACACAAAAGAATTCATCCAGTATTTCCCTTACAAACAGTTTTAAAATAAATAGTGAATTTGACTTTGTTACACGAAATACTTCTTCTAGTCCTTCCCTTACGAGCAGGTCTAAAATAAATAATGTACTTGACTTTGTTACACAAAAGAATTCATCCAGTCCTCCCCTTAGATACAGTTCTAAAATTATAACTGAATTTAATTTTGTTACTCAAAAGAATTCATCCAGTACTTCCCTTACACACAGTTCTAAAATAAATACGATATTTGATTTTATTATACAAAATAATTCATCCAGTACTTCTCTTACAAAGAGTCCTAAGATAAATAATGAATTTCATTTTGTTACACAAAAAAATTCATCCAGTACTTCCCTTACTCACAGATCTAAAATAAATACTGAATTTGAATTTGTTACACAACAATACATCCCATCCTTGTCCAAAATAACCGGTCAGGGGCAAGTTAAATTTGCGCAATTAGTGTTCCGTACGTCGATTGCTTTTAAAATAAAAATTTTTGTTGCGCAGGTATAAAATGATCAATGACTTCACAAAACACACCCCAAATGAGTTTTCAACAACGTTTTTTCCGATCTTTACTGAAAACTGATGACCTTGAAATTTTTAGTTTTTTATATACCAGATCATACTGGTGATAATTTTTGTTCAATCTATACCCTGTGGAGAATATTCCAGAATTTTTTCAAAATTTTTTGTGATCAGTCTTTTTCGAGATAGGGGGGGGCATTTATCGCGATTTTTTAAAAATAATACAAAGAAAAGTGTGCGCAAGTGTTTCATTATATATATTTTTGAACTTGTGATTTTACAAGCTTTCATTTGACACCCCACTCGATGACCTGGTAATTTTTTTTTTTTCACTTCCGATTTCACTCCCCAAAAACTAACTCCCTAAGTCAAAATTTAACTTTCAAAACTACACGGCTCTGATGAAACCATCAATTCCTATATTAGTACCAAATTTCAACTTTCTGTGTCAAATAGTTTCGAAGAAAATCGGGTGTGAGAGACGGACGGACACCGAAGTGATCTTATAAGTGTTCCGTACGGAACACTAATAATATTATTAAATAAAATATATAAGAAAATATTTAAAAAAAAAAACATGTTTTTATTGTTTATAGAAACCATAAAATACAAATGTACAATACACATAATTTAAGCAGAAAGGCGACAATTTTTTTAATCTTTAGAGATTACAAATAAGTAAACTATCCTTTCTTTTTCAATTTAATTATTATTTTGCTTTCACCGATTAGATTAAGTATAAATATTTCAAAACCTCGTAAAACTAAAAACAAATAATTCCATAACTTATCAATATAGATTACACAGGCCAATGACAAAAAAACTTTTTTAATAATTTTACCTGATTCCTATATTTTTTGGTGTGCTGAGTCCGAAAATAATAATAAAAAAGTCGTATCACCCACCAATTTTTTACATTTTAATATTCAAAATGTGAAAACTTTATTTTTTATCATTTGAATGTTATTAGGTTGCCAATAAAATCAGAATTTTATAAGGTTGGCAGTAAAATCAAATGTTATTAGGTTGGCAGTTTCGATAAATGTCACAGCTCTTTGTTTTCTTCCAGTTAATATAACCTCGCATTGCAGTGTTTAACCCATGTGCTTTAATTCACACTCAAAGTATGGCTAATTGTGGTTGTAAAAACTCTCCCACCACTTTTTGTTATATATGTGGTGAGTTTGTAGTTAAAAAACATCAAAGAAACATTACTGACTTTGTAAAAAAAAGTATACTTTGCATATTTTGGTGTAGAAATCGGTAATCAAGAAATATGTTGAGCTCCTCACAAAGTATGTTATGTTTGTGTCGAAGATGTTAGGAAATGGTATAAGAAAGAAAAGAAAGCTTTTAGATTTGCAGTACACATGCTATAGAGAGAGCAAGAAAATCATTCAAATGATTATTTTTGCAGCGTTGATGTTTCTGGATATAACTCCAAAAATAAGAAAGTAATTGTCTAACATAACTTTACTTCAGCTAATCGGCCGGTAGGACATGGACCGGGACTTCCTGTCCCTGAGCCACCTTAGTCTATTGATGACGTTTTACAGTCCAGTCCTGAATTTAATGCAAGTCGACACAATTGTTTACACAAGCCGAGTTAAATGATTTAGTGAGGGATTTGGGTTTGACTAAGGAAAAAAGCAGAATTGCTTGGTTCTAGGCTGAAAGAAAAGCATTTATTGGAATCTGGAACATCTATTTACCATTATAGAACAAGAGATCAACAGTTTGCTCAGCAGGAAGAGGACTAGGTTTACTGCCATGATATTGGTATTCTAATGAACGAATTTGGCATTGAGTACAAGAAGGAAGATTGGAGGCTGTTTATAGACCCATCAAAAACTAGTTTAAAAGGTGTTTTGTTACACAACGGAAATACTTATGCTTCACTGCCTGTTGCTCATTCAGTCCATATCAAGGAAACTTACAATCTTAACATGATTTTACAGAAAATTAACTATCCAGCTCACGATTGGGTGCTATGTGGAGATTTAAAAGTTGTTTCCATGATCCTTGGTCAACAAAAGGGATTTTACAGAAAATTAACTATCCAGCTCACGATTGGGTGCTATGTGGAGATTTAAAAGTTGTCTCCATGATCCTTGGTCAACAAAAGGGATTTACAAAGTTTCCACCTTTTATATGTGAGTGGGACAGCAGAACAAGAGATCAACATTGGTCCAATAAACAATGACCCGTAAAAAAAACTTTACCACCTGACGAGAAGAACATTTTGCATAAAACTGTAGCAGACCCAAAAAAGATTCTTCTACCACCACTACACATCAAGTTAGGCTTAATGAAACAATTTGTGAAAGCCTTGCTTAAAGATGGTGAATGTTTTAAATATTTGTGTAAAAGATTTCCTCATTTATCAGAAGCCAATTTGAAAGAAGGGGTTTTCATTGGACCTGATATTCGTAAAATGATATTCGATTCCAACTTTGAAGCAAGGATGATTACAAAGGAAAAGGAGGCTTGGATATCATTTAAAGAAGTTGTGACTAAGGTTTTGGGCAATGTGAAAGACCCTAACTATGAACTTATCGTAGCTAATATGATAGACAAGTTCAAAGATCTGGGTTGTCTGATAAGCCTTAAAGTCCACTCCTTGCACAACCATCTTGACTTTTTTCCTAAAAACGTAGGCGATATGAGTGAAGAGCAGGGGGAACTGTTCCATCAGGGCATAAAGGAGATGGAGAAACGGTACCAGAGACGGTGGAATATCAACATGATGGGTGATTACTAAGGAAACCCAAATATGCACAAGTGAAAAACTTTAAAATATGCGCATAAATATGCAAATAATTTTCTCAAAATATGCACATACATGTTGTAAGTATGCAGTAAAAAAAAATCGAAATAAACTTGAAAAATGTAAATTTATTTTTCACATTACATGATACGAGTACTATACTATTGTAGCAATAAAAAACCCATTTTAAATTTTCAACATACCGGGCGAATGAACTAAATCTAAATATAATATTATACAAAGTAAAATATAAATTAAAAAGTTTTGTCTTCTATCGTTGTATAAAAAATTTATAAAATGAGAAACTCCTTTCCACATCGACTGATGTAATAGGGGCGTTTTTAAAATTATTTAATAGCATAGGATCTAAATCAATGGAATCAGTAAAATCCCCCTTTAAAACATTAGCTACTTGGCAAACAAATTGAATTTTTTTCCATAACATTCCGAAATTTTTGAAAAATTTTGCTCCCAATTTTACCTGCGACATTTTCAAAAGCGACCTCACATTGTTTTATCAGTTGAACACTTCGGGTTAATGGCAAATTGGATTCCTCCATTTGAGTTATGGTTTTAGAAACAAAGCTATAATTTGTTTTAAGAAAGGAAAGTTGTTGTTTTATCTCCTTGCTTTTGAATAATCGTTTAACTTCTGTAGGGGATTGGGAAGATTCGTCTGATAATTCTGCAATTAGACCATCTAGTTGACAGAAGTTGTCGCAATAAAAAAATCTTGCTTCCAACCTAGTGCCCCATCTTTTAATAACAGGCTGAGGTGGAAGAGGAGTGTTTGGTAGTTTTTCTTTGTAGAACTGAATCCTTAAAGGCGCTTTAAGGAAGATTTCCTCAGCAACCCTATTTAAAGCATGAGCGAGACATGTTACATGTATTAAGTTTGGATAAAAAATTTTCAAATTTTGTCCGGCCTTTATCATGTACGGTGCTGCATCTGACAAAATAAGCAAAAAATTATCTCCTGGAACAGGCGTAGGAAGAAAAAAACTTCGATAGTTCCTCTTGAACAAATCTGGCCACTGTCAATGCATTTGTTTTTTCTAACTGTTTGGAAGCAATCAGATAAGATTTTGGAAAAATATCGTCGCTAAGAACTCCAATCAATAAATGCGCAATATACCATCCTCTTGAATCGGTGGTTTCATCAATACATATGTAAAAATGTTCGCTGCGAATTTTACCTTTAATTTCCTCAATTACCTGTGAATACAAGGAGCTTACGTCGTTTCTCCGTAGTGTTGTTTTACCCGGATATTAAATTTGCAATACTTCTGGAGGAAGGCAGTAAAGTTTTGATTACGTAACTTCGATAACGGAATGTTTGATGTCATCCTTGCACGGCATAGATCTCCGTTTAAGATGTCTTGTTCATTTAGCTCTTTATTTTTGTACGTTGGTTGGAAACATTGCATTAATGTGTGTTGTGGCCTATCTCCGGGTTTCGTCTTACTCAATTTGGCAATATGGCAAACAGCTTTCACGTGTTGCTCTATTTGAATTTTTTTGTCGCATGGTATCTGCAATAAAAAAAAGAAAATTTAATTAAAATCCCAAGGAAAAAATTCGTTAAATAGAAATTTCGTTAAATAGAAAACTAGGTGCTTAGGGCAGGCAAAAATTAAAATTCTGCTTTGTACCTTTTTTATTAGATTACCTAGAAATACATACGTTTACGTATGTATTTCTATTTCGTGGTTTCGTTAAATAGAAATTTTGTTCGTTAAATGGAACCAAATAACATTGAAAATAGCATCAACGGCAAAATCCTGACAAAAATTTCGTTATGTTTAAATATTAAACGAAAATGAAATACCCTGTATATTGAATAGGTGTTCAAAAATTATACTTACAATTTTAACACATGCAGAACGGCAGATTTTTTCCCATATCTATTCTTAGTTCTTTGTATGGTTTAATCGACACTGACACACTACTGGCTTTGGGCATTTCACTGTAGTAAAATACGACTCACGAGATAAAAAGCACAAATCGACGTAACCACTTTAAAAGCACAACCAAAAATGAAATCTAATAAATTAATAATACAAGTATGCTCTGATGGCCGTCTGGGGTTTACTGACTGGTTTTTACTGACCATAAAATAACAAAAATTTATTTGGGGAAAACCACCGGCGCGGAGGCGGCGGCCTAAACATTGACCCTTATTCCGAAAAAGGAATGAAAACGCATGCCAAAGACCTACATTATTATAAATTCCTTCAAATATGCACATATATGCTATTTGTAAAGCATTTATGCAAATATTTAGAAAAATGCATATAATATGCAAAATATGCAATATATGCGCTTTGCATATCTGGGTGTCCTTAGTGATTACTGTTGGTCACTTCATAGAGAACAACAAAATGCTTCACTGAGAAAAGGGAAAGGAAATACAAAAAAAAGGACCTAAAATATTCGCACTGAAGTGAAATATGTTATCGTGAGTAAAAATTCTAGCCTAATCAAATAAAAGTACGGTTTAAGTTTTTACTTTTTATGTATCAAATTTTCCCTTTTTTGAAATTTAATCGATGTCATATTGTGAGAGAACTGTGGGTGATACAAAAAAACTGATACCAGATACATTTTCAGGACCCAAAAATACACAACACTTAGATGTATTGGTTTAAAAAGTTTTTAGAAAAATATTTTTTTGTGGTCTGTGTTATAATTTAAAAAAATCTAATATACTTCTAGGAAGCACATGACCACTTTCAAATTTCCTCTAAATATAATTTTGCAAAAATATAACTCTGCTTGGCGCAACTTCCTCTCTACATACAGGACAACACTTCTGATAATTTAAACTGTCATGTATACACTCCCAACAAAATATATGTCCGCACGGTGTGGCACTTGCGTTTTTCAAATTTTCTGCACATAAAATACAGCCTTTTGTTGACTCACTGTCAAATGAACTAACAGATGTTTTGTAACCATCCAGATTAAGATCTTGGTTATAGAATGTCTGAACTATATTAAATAAAACGTAGAAAAGAGATAGTTTCCCTAATAAGTTAAAACTGCCTGTAAATGAATCATCTTGCATCCATTGACGAAGTAAAACCTATAAAATACATAATAAATTTATATAAATATCAAAAATAATTTTGTTTTATAAAAATCCAAATAGTTCTTGCAATATAAGCCATCAAAATACCTAATAATAATAATAATAATTTGGTGTCATCAAATGGTCACACACAGACATAGAAAACATTCACATCCTTATACGTTCTCAATTCACCAAATACAGGAAATTACACTCTAACGCATGCAAAGAAAGACATCAACATCAAGAGGAATACAGGAGGAAGAGGAATCATAGACATAAGATCGCTACACAGAAAACAAATACAAGCACTTAGGAAATTCTTTCACACCAAGTAAACCAGCCTCCACACAGCAACAGTGAAAGCAGACAAAAAACTACACACCTCTCGACTTATCCCGAGCAGATCACCCAGCAGACACACACAGTCACACCCAATTACAACAAGAAAAGATGAAAACGTGGTCAGAAAAAAAACACTCCACGGAAAACACAGATACCAGGTAGAACAAGACCACGTAAATAAAAAACAATCATACACCTGATTACAGGATGGGCAGCTATTCCCTGAAACAGAAGGCTTCCTGCTTGCCATTCAGGATAAAGTCATATTAACCAGAAACTACCAAAAGCATATCATTAAAGGCCCAACTATTACAGAAGACCGATGCAGGAAACGCCACCAGCATAAAGAAACGATCGAACACATAACAAGCAGATGTAAAATATTAGTCGGAACGGAATACACATCCAGACATGACTCAGCGGCAAAAGTAGTTCACCAAGCACTAGCCACAACATACAAACTCATAGAAAACACAGATCCCTACTACAAATACACACCAACATCCATACTTGAAAACAAAGATTACAAACTCTACTGAAACTCTATCCATACAGTTCCCGCCAATAGACCCGATATTACTTTTCAGTGCAAAAAGGAAAAGTCATCTATCTAACTGACATAGCTGTCTCCAACGACACAAACGTCCAAACGAAATTCACAGAAAAAATCTCCAAATACACAGACAGCAGAAATAAAAAGGCTATGGAAACAAGAAAAAGTCATCATTGTCCCTCTCGTCATATCAGCCACAGGCCTTACACCAACAACATTCACACCACACTTAGTACAATTAGGACTCAATACAAACATACAGAAGTCAGTGATTTTGAAAACATGAAACATTGTCAAGTCATTCCTTAATACACAATGGTAATAGTGTTTATGCTGACTTGGCTTGGGCCCGTCAGCCAAACATAGAACCACATTGACCAAATGTGAAAAAGAAGAACTTTTTTGTATAATATAATAATAATAATAAGATGTCTATTGTAATTAAATGGTAAGATTACAATTGGCGGAGTTGAAGTTAGACTTCCTACCTCAACCATGAAATGCGAATACATATTGTTTACAGCAACACTTGCCTATTGCATACAAATACAAAATATAGCAATCAATACACAATGTACTACCATGATAGAAGTCAGTATTAGTATTGTGAGTAGCTAAAGGTATGCCTATTGCAATATCTGTAATATTAGGGAGGTTGAGTGACCATTGTACGAGCTGTTGAAGGAAGGAACCAGCAGAAGTCATGAATAACGATTTTTACTGCTCTTTTAAACCTGTGACCCGACGCATCCCTCAGATCAGCAGGCACTTTATTGTACAATTTAGCTATTTGGTAACTGAAAGAACGCTCATACGTTGAAATCAAATGCATGGGCGGAGTCAAGGTGAATTTATGCCTCAAATCCAGGTAAAGTATCTAATTTTGCTATATAAGTAACCAGGATTCTTATTACAAATAATCCTATTATATAATACTAAAATATGTAGCACCCGTCTTTCATTCATTCTTAACCCCTTTTTATATGAAGAATATTTTATTAAAAACGACATATCGAAATACGTAATCCTCAATAGGCAAAATGTTAAAACCAACATTGCCGTAAAAGGCACGTTATTGCTCGTAGGTTGCACGGACTGAAAGAGACTTATGAAAAAGACAAGTATCTTTTCATTTCTGATTTCAAGCGGGATACATATCTAAAGTCGGACTTGGATGGAGTGAGAGCGAGCTTCAACGGAACCTACCGACAGGCAGTAAAATTCAAAGTAAAGAATACTGGCGTATAAGTAAATAATTCTTTTCAACATGAAGCATGCGACATTATATGTCACCATTCAAGAAGGTTTTGTTTCTTTTTACCCTTTGAATTAAGTTTCCACGAGAAATCATTTACGCTGATTGTTTATTTTATGGATATAGTACGCGGGCTGCTGGGAAATCCTCAAAGTTCAACACAAGTGACGCGTGTGTAGATTCACGTTGGTCTTGAATCGTTGTATTCGGTGAAAAGAGAGCTCAGATCAAATCATTCCGAAGGATAAGATTTTGCGTATAAAAAAAAGTTGTGAATAGGGTTGTAAGAAGGATGACAAGCTCAACTTTACATTAGTGCGACGCGCATCGCTAACATGCACTTCTCTGGGCGGAATTTAGCGAGCTACCTCTTTCCATAAAAGTACTTACAGAATAGGTTAAAATAGCCAACCGTTCTCCGAAGTTTCAAGGAATCGAGGTTACTAGTGAGTTTGGGTCTCCAGGCGAACAACTGTCTGCTGAACAGAATATAACACACGTAGAGTATGTTCGGGAGCAGTATTCCAGCGTTGGTCCAATTTGAGCTTAATGCAGGATTAAATGTTGTGAATTGTCAGTTTTCTAATAGGGAACAATATTCTCCGCTCTTGGAAGCTTGCTTGGTTAGCATCAATCACGTTCATGCCAAGACAATTGGTAAATACACTTTTATTACTTTTTTTTCAAAGCATCACCTTTTAATAACATTGTCAGCAGATACCAAGAAAAAATTATTGTACCTAATTATAGCTAAGTTAATTGGCTATCCGCATCACAAAAAAGATCACCCCTATGTACTCGCCATTTTAAATACGTCGTGACTTTGGAATCTTTGACACAATGATATGACACACACAGTCAGCACCACTACACCACTTTATTTTTGGACTCGACGCGTGTTTCGCTATCCATGTGAGCATCATCAGGAGCGACGATTGCCATTTTGTTTTACTGGTTTTTATTTCACGGATAACGTCATTATTCACTTTTAGAAGTTCCATTAAACGACTTGTTTCCTTACTGAAATTAACTCTAGTGCAAAGGAGACGAGGAGAAAAATACTTTTATTTTCAAGGTGATCAATTTTCACTAAAGATTGGAAAAAAACTTTGTTGAAAACTTATTTGGGATGTTTTCGTGGAGTCACTAATCATTTTATACTTCCATAACAAAAATATTTTTAGTCAACTAGGATTGTAATTTCAGTTTATTATCAAATTAGACGCAAACTGCATGCTCGAACATCCGCTACTCGTTCAATTTAATCAAGATCTGGAAGAAAATCAATCTTGGGGGATATTAAAAAAGTAAAAATTAATGCTACAAAAACCCATGAGGCAGCTTTTTCTAAAAAACCCGACATAATCTGCCGTGTGTTAATTTGGGGGCAAATATGTCTTGGCAAGAATATCTTAAAAGCATAGCAAAGAAAGCTTCTCAAAAGCTGGGAATAGTCCTCCTTTTTGCCGATGATTTAAAGTTGCATATTGTATCTGTATTTGATGATTGTTACAGACTTCAGAGAGATTTGAATCAGCTTGTATCTTGGTGTAAGGACAATTGTATGGAGCTAAAAGTGCCATTCTATCGTTTTTCAGTAAGTCCCGGACTCAGTTAGATGATCCATACAAGATCGGGGATGCTGTTCTTGAACGAGTGTCTGAAGTCAAAGATCTAGGGCTTATTATTGACTCAAAATTAACTTTTATACCTCATATACAGAATATCGTTTCCAAGTCTCTCCAGCTTTATTAAGCGTATTACACTGGGCTTTAATAGTTTAGCTGCAATCAAGCAGCTATACTGCTGACTGATTAGAGCTCGTTTAGAGTATTCCTCCAGTGTATGGCGTCCTTGCTATGGTACTCACGTTCAATGCCTACCCTCAGATAGAATCTGAGCTTCACACTCAAACTTTACAAGATCGCAGAGTTGCAATCGATCTCAAAATGCTTTATAATATTCTCCATAGTAACTACCATTGTCCCTTTCTGCTGGACAGAATTGGTCTGCATGTACCTTCCAGGGTGACCCATTTGAGGCACACTTTTTTGTGCCATCCCACAGGACCAACTACGGATGCAATAATTTTGTATCTAGGTCATGTCGCCTTGTCAATGAGCATCCCAGCCTGGACTTTTTCGTTGGAAGATCTGTGTTTTATAGAGAGTTGTGTGGAGTATGATGTGCATTTTGTTACTTTTTGTTACTTATTGTTACAGTCATTATTTCCTTTTCTATTTTTATTATTATTATTATAATTTTCTTTTTTCTCTTTCCCTCATTCTTATTCTAAAATTGTCTTTTTTACTTTATTGTCGTCTTAAGATATTTTATTGTATTGTTTTAAAATTTGGCATTGCCCGTTAATTAATAAAAAAAAAAAAAAATTTCGAATTAGAAAGCTTTAAACTCCACAACAACTGTTAATTCTGTACAAAGCTCAAATTCGACCAACAATGCAATACTGTTCCCATATTTGGGGCTCCCAAACATACATTGCACTTATTGGATTCTATTCAGAAGAGAGCTGTTCGCCTAATTGAAGACCCAAATCTGACCAGCAATCTTGATTCCTTGGAACATCGAAGAACGGTCGGCGACTTTAGTCTATTCTACAAGTATTTTCACAGAGAGTGTTCAATGGATGTAGCCCGCTTAATTCCTCCTAAAGAGGTGCATGCTAGGAACACACATCGCACTAATACTTCACATCCATATGAAGTTCAGCTTGTCATTCCTGTCATAGCAGTATGGAGAACCTCATGTCTTTGAAATGATTTGCCTAGGACTGTGTTTCCCAGCGAGTACAATTAACTGAGATTCAGGACCAACGTAAATCGCTTCTTCTGCACATGCGTCGCTACTGTAGCGCTTTAGGGATTTCCCTGTGGCACGTGTGCTATGCTCATAAAAAAAATAAACATCTGCAGTCACAAGTTTCATACCTATTTACCTTTAAAACTACTTAAGTCATGGAATTATGCAATTTCTATCACAACTGATGTGTCTTTTGACATCTGTGTCTTAAGAACTGCCACCACCAAGTCGACCAGGATAATCACCAACTGCCTCCAACGCAAGCTCAAACCACGAGTCCCCTGATTCGAACTTCAGATCAACCCACTACGATAAATGACTAGTATGGAAGGACTTCTCGGCAAGCTTTACCCACAGCTCAACAAGTCCAGTAAATTGTCAACTCGCAACAAGTTGACAATCTACAAGATGATCATCAGAGCCAAACTGACCTACTTCAGCCCAGTATGGTCTCAAATGTCACATACCCACATAGATTCACCCTCCAGACCATCCCAAACAAGGCCTTCCGCATCATTGAAAAAGCCCCATGATTCGTACGCAACATCCAGCTTCACTAACACCTCAAGATGCCAATGATCTTAGAATTCATGAGCAACATTCAGCTCAAATTCCTGCACGAAGTCACGCATCACCCCAACCCCACAGTCACGAACAGTTACCGCCCCCTCCATGTCAAGCCTGATATTATTTTCCACCACCCTTGAACCCTCTACCCCTATTTTTTTATTATACTGTTTTTTTAAAAAAAAAATTTTTTACTACATACAGTCCCTGGCCAAATTATTAGACGCACTGTAGTTTTTTTAGTAATTTTATGTTTCTTAAGAGTTTTTATGCAATAATGGTATATTTAAACTACAATATTATTGATTTTTATTTAAAAGAATTGTTGTAGACTACATATTTGTATTTATTTTTAACATATGGCAACACTGTGTTGACAAAGTGATACATGAACGTAAACAAGTACAAACCTGTATCAGTCGCGATCGGAATCGAGTCAGGTACGGACGTGTTTCTGTGGCTTTATGGACTGTGAGTGTTTGTTTAACAGTTTTATACTACTCAGTTATTAGTTTATTTTGTATGCAGTGTTTTAAAAAAGTAATTGGACTATTTTCATTATGGGTAGAAAAGGTGATCTTTCACCACGTAAAAAAGCTGAAGTGAAGGCCCTTGTGATTGCGAAAACATTTACAAACCGAGAAATATCACGAAGATTGGAGGTTTCTGAAGCTAGTGTATGACGCATAAAAAAGAAAATTGAGTCAGGGAAGGAATTAAGCCCGAAAAGAAAGAAAAGATGCGGTAGAAAACCAATTTTCACTCCACGGTCAGAGAGATGTTTGAAGAAAATTTGTGTAGAAAACAGATTTGCTACCACAAAGGTAAAAAATCACAACTCCAGGATGCTAGCGTAAATGCTTCTGAGCGCACTGTTCGAAGAAAATTAAAAGAATTAGATTTTAAGGCCTGTCGCCCCCCGCCAGGAAGCCCAAGTTAACAGCTGCAATGAAAGCAAAGCGCCTGAAGTGGGCCAAACCATGGCAAGACAAAGATGTGAACTTCTGGAGATCGGTAAGATACAGCAATTTAATCAATAATTGATACATTATTATCATTTTCAGTTAAATAAAGCAAATAAACATGGAAGTATATATATTTTTCCTATTTTTGACAGGTCTGCTTCAGTGACGAAAGCACATTCGAAATTCTGCAGAATAAAGCTCAGTATGTGCGTCGTCGTCATGGAAAAAAGTTTCATCCTGATTGTGTCATCCCGACAGTTAAACATCCCACCAAAGTGATGATTTGGTCAGTCATCAGCGGCAAGGGCACTGGACGTCTGTACGTCGTCAAAGGAATAATGAGGCAAGATCAGTACAAAGAAGTATTACAAAATCGGTTGATTCCGCAGCTCAGAGAATCGTTTCCAAATAGGGAACCATTCACTTTCATGCAAGATGGAGCTCCCTGCCACATTGCTCGGTCTGTTAAAGCTTTTTTGGCAGAAAAAAAATATCCCTCTGTTGGATTGGCCCTGATATGAACCCCATTGAAAATGTGTGGGAGCTGATGAAAAGAGAAGTGGCTAAAGATGTGATTACCAACAAAACCCAGCTCCTAGAAAAGATTATTCATGTGTGGAATCATCATCCTCAAATGCAGGAGACAGTACAATCTTGCATTGATAGCATGCCGCGCAGAATTAAAGCTTTGATAGCGGCTAAAGGTGGCTCAACTAAATATTGACTTTTACTAACATTAATTTCACTTTTCTTTGAAACTTAATAAACTTATGCTTTTCTAAATTAATGCTGTTTTATTTATGTCAAATAAATAGGTAATTGATTGGATAATATAAAAATAAAAAACAAATCAATTTAAAATAATAAAACGGTACAATATCACTCGGTAATTGATATTTTACGTGAAATCTTGCAGTGCGTCTAATAATTTGGCCAGGGACTGTATGTATAAAAGCTAAATATTAAACCTACTGTATTTTCTTGTGTAAACCTGTCATACTTACATACTGAATGCCAGTTAGTCTATTTGATATATATTATAATATTTCCCATTAATATAAAAAAATGTATGATGAAGTCTTCTTAAAAAATATTTTTTGTTCCTTAAAACACTGAATGCATTTCAGTATCACATCTTTTGCTTGTTGTCGTAAGGAAGGAGAATTTTTAATTTTGTTTACTGTAACTGACAGCATTCTATCTAGCAATGGTTCTCCCCCAATGTATAGGATCAGCCATATTGTTTGTTGCTGAAAAATAAAATAAAAAAATGACGTTTAATTCAAAGAAACTCCTTCAGAAATTGCTACACATTCAACCAAATACCACCTGTATATTTAAAATAACCAAGAGGTAACCACTAGTTATAACTTACAGAAAAAACCATTATAAATTAATCATTTAATTTTTGTACTCAAATTTTGAAAAATAAGAAAGATCGTAAATAAAGAGTGGGCCATCTGTTAGTTTCTTTTCAAAATTGCTATAACAAAAAAACCATTTATTAGTAAAAAGAGTAAAGCTTCTGATTATTTAGGAAATATAATTTCATTCAAATGGCTGCCAGTGCTGACTTAAATTTTAATCATAAATATTTATAGTTCAATAATAAAGATTAGAAGAGAATTTAGAGATTAGATGCTTATTAAAGTATTTTTATTTATTTACTAGCATCCTTTTCAAGACTTCTTTTATATGAGAAAACCTCATCCCTTTGAAATAAATTGTGCAGGACTGTGTAACGCACCAAGTACAATTTACAGTAATTTGACACCAAGGTAAATTGTGTGCAGGGCTTTAGGGATTTTCCTGCAGCATGTGTGCCATACCTATAAGTAAAAATAAATATAAACCATCCCCTCTAACCCCCTTCTCTAGCACAATTCCTGAAAGGTTGGATCATAAATATTAGATTATAATAAAATACCTTACTTATTTTATGAATCTCCAATTTGTTAACTGCATTACTGCCTGGATTTAAAAAGTTTGCCTGTTTGAGAATTTTTAAGTTCCGAACAAAAAGAGATAAACTCACAGATTTTTAAAAGAAACTATCATACCCATACTTTAAGTAACAAGTGTAATTAGCACTTTGGATTTATTATAACTCTGTTTTTTTTTTATTGCCTAGTTTCATACACACACCTACACATATCTTACCAGTTTTGATGGTATCTTATTGTCCTCCGTTAATCTTATAGTACCAGTATACTCCTCTCCCAGAGTTTGTAAATTGCCCAAGGAGGTCATCAAATAGTACCAAGCATTTGCAATTATTGGAACGGACTTTCTTAATCTATGATAAGTTCTTGTACTTAAATGTTTAAGGAAAGAATGTAACTGGCTTTCTAAATCCCCTACGAAAGCTTCGTCTCTCTGACTGCATCGTAAGATATCTGCTACTGTAGCTTCAAAAAAGTTCATTATTTGTAAATTTTAGTAATTTCAGCTCGTCACTTAAAACAACTAGTTACTCTTAGCATTAATTTTTGATATTTTTAAATTTTCTTGTCATAAAAAAAAGGTTAGAAAAAATATAAGGCGAGTTCGATAATTGCTTCTTAAATCCACTTCTCCCAAGTCCAGAGTAACTAAATGTTCCTTAAGGTAGCGAATTCAGCTAGGTTATTGATGGAAGTCACAGATTTGATTGTTTCAACAAATAAGATGTTTGGATTTGTCAACTTAAAGACAAAACTGACCAATATTATGTTAAACCAAATTAGGTTTGCCTTTATCAAATCTTTCATCTTAAATCTCGGAGAAAATACCGAACTCATCTAAAATGAAATATAATACTATTTGACAAATCAAAAAATCTTGATTGGGAACATAAACAGGGCTGGTTGTGGCCAGTTTATTACCATGCGAAATAACCCAATTAGCCTAATTTTGGAAGCGTAAAATACCCCAAAAAATTTGTCAACAATGGCAATGGCATGAAGGCCTATTTTATGTAGAAATCTTCAGAGCGGGTCGCTAGCATAGAGATATTAGAATAGAGGAGGTAAAGTATAGGGCCTGCTGTAAGTGAAAGCATGGCCTCGTTAAAAAGAGAAAGAAATAATATGAGTCTTTCTGTCTCTCTTACTCTTCCTTGTTCTTCGTGAGCTCCGGACGAAATACAAATAACATTGTCGAACGGAGCGTGCGCTGAGTAAGGGAGACAGAATGACTCATATTATTTCTTTCTCTTTCTATGAGCGTCACGCTTCTCGCGAAAACTTACCTCCTCTATTCTAATATCTCTATGGTCGCTAGGCCCCTGAATATTAATAACAATGAGATATAGAATTTGGAAACAGCATTAGAACTAAAGAAGACTAAATGTAACATTACAGTAGAACCCCGATTAACCGAGTCGCGATTATCCGAGCTCCGGATTAACCGAGCATATCTAAGAACCTGATTATCCGAGGTACGCGCGCCTATGCTGTGTATTAACCGAGCTTCTAAAATATGTATGTACCAATTTCCATTTAAAATCGTTGGGGCCTTCGGGAAATCCCTCTGGCCCGTGTGAGGGGTTCTCCTATTTATGTTTTTGGACTCTTTCAGCATGTAAATTTGCGTGAATGCAGTGCGTTATAGCGGTTACTACGGAGAAGTACGAGTATACTCATATAATTTATTTGGTTGGAGTTATGGTAGTTAAGTGTAATTAATACGAACTGCTTTGTTTGAATTTTTGTTTGTCGTATTATAATGGAGCAAAACAAGCGTAAAAGAATAATCGTTCCTATTGAAGAAAAATTAAAAGCCATCAGAAGAATTGAAGCAGGAGAGACAATTAAAGTTGTTGCACGGGATTATGAAGTAGGTGAAGTAACAGTTGGAGATTGGAAAAGAAACCGCACAAAAATAGAAGAGTAGTGTATAAATCAAGCCTCCTCGTCCTTAGGAAGAAAATCAATGAAAACCGGCGACTATGAAAAGGTTAACGAAGCTTTATTCATGTGGTTTAACCCACAGAGATCAAAGGGTGTGCCTCTGTCAGGTCCAATTTTATAACAGAAAGCAATAATGATTAGTAGGCAATTCCCAGAGATAGATCAGTTTACCGCCAGTTCTGGATGGCTGGTGAAAAACTTTCTGCTGATGTGTCATCAACTGAGAAGTTTAAACAGAACTTTAAAAAGCAAATTGAAGATTGTCGATACACATGTGATCAAATTTACAACTGTGACGAAACTGGTCTGAATTATAAAATCCTTCCATCAAAAACATTGGCATCTCGACAGGAAAAATCAGCTCCTGGGCACAAACGAAGTAAGGAAAGATTAACTATAATGGTATGTTCCAATGCATCTGGCAAGTACAAAATCCCACTGATGGTGATTGGCAAGTTTGCACGTCCAAGAACTTTAAAAGACATCTCACCCAAAGCCCTACCAGTCTATTACAAAAGTCGGAAGCGCGCATGGATGGATGCGACCTTATTTACGAACTGGTTTGAAGAAGAGTTACCATCTGCGACTAAATTTTTGAACAAAGTCCGACTTCCTATTAAAGCAATTTTGTTAATGGATAATGCCCCCTCTCACTCTGGAGAAGGACTTCATGTGGGCGAAATTGTTGTAAAATGTTTTCCTCCAAATGTAACCAGCATAATGCAACCAATGGATCAAGGCATCCTCGAAAACATTAAAAAAAAAATTATAGGCCTTTATATCTTGAAGATCTGTTAGAATACACAGAAAAGGAGGATATTATCAATGGGATGAGAAAGGTTACACTGAAAAATGTTATTTACTGGGTAAGTCAAGCTTGGGATTCTGTGCGTACTACCACTATTCAAAAATCTTGGTCAAAAGTTATTGATTTTGAGGACTATAATGACAGTGAAGATGATACTCCATTAAATGAATTCGCTTTGAAATTGAGAAGCCATGGAGAAATGTCCTGTTCAAATTTTGACAGCGAAATAGAAGGAAAAGAAAAAAGTTTATTTGAATTAATGCAAAAATTAAAAGGTTGCGAAAATGTGACAAGAGAAGATGTTGTTGGATGGATTACAGCAGATGATTTAGAAGAAAAAAATGAATATTGAAGAAAAAACGAATGTCTTTCAGGAAACCGAAAAATCAGATGACGATGACGAAGCGGCGGTGGATGAACCGTCTCCCACTAAGATCTCTCATCAAGAAAGTTTTGCTTCTTTGGAAAAAGCTTTGAGCTATATCGAACAACAACGAGAGGCAACCCCAGCGGATTTGCTTCTTCTTTATAGATGGAGAAACATTGCAGCGAGAAAAAGAAGATGCAATATGAAACAGAAGCGCATAGATACCTATTTCACTGTTTTATAAGTACTTTCCAAGATAAGGCGGAGGTGGACAGCGATTTTTCGCCATTTTTTAAAAATAATACAAAGAAAAATGCGCGCAAGTATTACATTATATATATATTTTTTATTCGTGTTTTCACAAGCTTTCATTTGACACCACACTCGATTACCTAGTAAAAAATTTTTTTTTTCACTTCCGATTTCACCCCCCAAAACTAACCCCTTAAGTCAAAATTTAACTCTCAAAACTACATAGCTCTGATGAGGCCATCAATTCCTATATTACTACCAAATTTCAACTTTCTATGACAAATAGTTTCGGAGAAAATCGGGTGTGACAGACGGACAGACAGACAGACAGACAGACAGACGGACATACAGACACCGAAGTGATCTTATAAGTGTTCCGTACGGAACACTAAAAATAACGTAATTTTCAGTTTTGTCGACTCCACGAATCCCGAAATGGACGAATATAACGATATATTCGCAACCATCCCCTTACCAAACCCTTTAAACTCTTGTTCTTTTACTAACAATTATCTATTACCATCCAAAATCCAGGAGACATTTTAATTACACTATTACAACTATACGATATTTCACGATACACACTCATTTCACCGTCTTCTGGTGTTAAAATTTAAAAAAATATATAATTTTCAGATTTTTCGACTCCAATAACACTGAAGAGCACACATAACACAGTATATTGAGAGCAATCATTTAATTTCCTTCCCCACCCTTTTAACCCTTTATATGCTCGATTATAAATAATGGAAACAGTAACAGTTTCTGAATATTCTTTAAAAACTTAATTTTCAATAGTCAAAATCGACAAAACTCTAAAAGCCATTTTGCTGGTGGGGGCCAGCTCGGACTGCAAAAGACTTATGATAAAGACAGCGTCCTTGCCTCCATGCTCCCAGGCAGAACCGACATCTGAAGTCGCACGTGAATGAAGTGAGGGCAGACTCCGACGGAAACTTCCGCCAGCATATTGTTAATAAAACTTAGTAGGACACTTGGGCCAGAAAAGACCGACGATGTAATTAGCTTACTCTCGTCTTTGAGTGGGATGCATATCCAGGCCGAATTAGATGGTTCGAGGATCACCATCAACGTTCAAAAATAAATATGGCAGTACATGGCAAGCCGAAAGTGTGGAAAAAAGAGCGTAAAAATCCGGTCAAGTGCAAGTTGAACTTGCACAATTAGTGTTCCGTATGTTGATTGTTTTTAAAATAAAATTTTTTATTAGGGTGGTATAAAATGATCAGTGACTTCACAAAACACACCCCAAATGAGGTTTCAACAAGGTTTGTTTCCAATCTTTACTGAAAACTGGTGACCATGAAATTTTGTTTTTTTTTATATACCAAATAAATTATTAAAGGTAATGCACTCGTGATAATTTTCGTTCAATCTATACCCCGTGGAGAATATTCCAGAATTTTTTCAAAATTTTTTGATCAGTACTTTTCGAGATAAGGTAAGGGACAGCGATTTTTCGCGATTTTTTAAAAGTAATACGAAGAAAAGTTGTGCGCAAGTATTACATTATATATATATATATATATATATATATATATATATATATATATATATATATATATATATATATTTTACTCGTGTTTTCACAAGCCTTCATTTGACACCACACTCGATGACCTAGTAAAAGAATTTTTTTTTCACTTCCAATTTCACTCCTCACAACGAACCCCTTAAGTCAAAATTTATGTTACGGTGGTATAAAATGATCAGTGACTTCACAAAACACACCCCAAATGAGTTTTCAATAAAGTTTGTTTCCAATCTTTACTGAAATCTGATGACCTTGAAATTTTTGTTTTTTTTTAAATACCAGATAAATTATTAAAGGTAATGCACTCGTGATAATTTTCGTTCAATCTACCCCCCGTGGAGAATATTTCAAAATTTTTTGATAAGTACTTTTCGAGATATTTTTTTTTTTTTTATTGGTCTAGCACACGTGCTGCAGGGAAGTCCCTAAAACGCTCCAGGAGCGGCACGAGTGCGGAAAAAGCGATTCACGTTGTTCTTGAATAGCTGTAAATTGTACTCGGTGGGAAACACAGCGCTGGGCAAATTATTCCAAAGGGATGACGTTCTCCATATAAAAGATTGCTTGAAAAGCGTCGTACGCGGAGTAACAAGCTGAACCTCATACGAAGCACCAGCGCGACGTGTAGTTCTAACATGCACCGCTTTGGGAGGAATTAAGCGGGCTACATCCTTCGAACACTTTCCATGAAAATACTTGTAGAACAGACTCAAGTCGCCAACCGTTCTTCGATGTTCCAGCGAATCAAGGCCGCCGGTCAATTCCGGGTCCCCGATCAGACGGACCGCTCTTCTCTGAACAGAATCCAACAAATGCAGTGTATGTTTGGGAGCGGAGCCCCAAACGTGGGAGCAGTATTCCATAGTTGGTCGAATTTGGGCTTTGTAAAGAATTAACAGTTGCTGTGGGGTGTAAAGCTTTCTGGTTCTAAATAATATTCCCATTTTTGAGAAGCTCTCTTTGCTATGCCTGCAACATGTTCATGCCAAGACATATTTGCTCCCAAACTAACGCCCAACAAATTGAGCGACGATGCTAGGGGAATGGAGTGCCCCGACATAGCTATGTCGGGTTCAGCAACGTTAACTTTTTTAGAAAAAACTGCCGCTTGGGTTTTTGTAGCGTTAAATTCCACTTGGTTACTGTCACCCCAAGATGGAATTTCTTCCAAGTCTTTGTTAAGTTGAACGACCTCCTGCTGTCTGCGGATATTCGCCTGAGCAGCCGATGTCCGAGCGCTCAAGGTGAATGAAGAGACAAGCGTACTGTCATCTGCAAAGCTATAGATTGGATTCCCGGTCTTTTCCAGCAGATCGTTAATGTAAATGAGAAAGAGAGTAGGAGACAGTATGGAGCCCTGGGGCACACCGGCGTTGATAGTGAGGGTGTTAGAAAGAAATCCGTCGACCGCCACTCGTAAATAACGCTCTCTGAGGAAACATGAGAGCCACAAACAGAACCTTTCATACATACCATAAGAGCGCAACTTAGCCAACAGTCCATCGTGCCAAACACGGTCGAACGCCTTGGATATGTCAAGAGCAACCGCTCGAGATTCTCCAAAGTGTTCAATTGCGTTGTTCCAAACATGTGTTACATAAGTCAGAAGATCTCCTGTTGATCTATGTTTACGAAAACCATATTGGTGATCGCTAATAATATTGAATCGTGCAAGATATTTTAGAAGATGCTCATTGATAACCTTTTCCATGACTTTCGATATTATTGAAAGCAGTGCAACTGGTCGGTAGTTATTTGGCAAGGTCTTCTTACCTTTTTTAGGTATCGGCTGAACCGTGGCACATTTCCAGCAGGACGGAAATATTCCCTTTCTGTAGGATAGGTTAAAAAGTCTACAGAAAACTGGTGTTAGTTCCCTTGCACAGTTTTTGAGAACTATGGCAGGTATTCCGTCAGCGCCGGAAGCCTTCTTGGTGTCTAGCTTCATTAAAATACTCTTTATGATGCGCTGTCTGAAGACAACATCGGGCATCCTTGACTGCAATGTGGGAATAGTAGGTGGTGTTTTTCCTTGGAAATCGACAGTAGAATGTGAAGCAAAGAGTTCAGCCAACAAGTTCGCTCTCTCAACAGGTGTGGTTGCAATGGAATTATCTGGCCGTGTGAGTGGTGGTATGGTGGATTTGGTAAAGTTTTGACTAACTGCCTTAGCGACTGCCCAAAAGGACCTGGAATTGTTGGGACAAGCGAGAAGTTTGTTTCTAATTCGTTGATTGTGTGCCTCCTTGGTTTCGTCGATAATTCCCTTGCATCTGTTCCGGGCATGAACAAAGATGTTTCGATTTAAGGTGTTAGGATTTTCACGCCGCCAGATAAGGCGCGGGGGGACAGCGATTTTTTCGCGATTTTTTGAAAATAATACAAAGAAAAGTGCGCGCAAGTATTACATTATATATATATTTTTTACTCGTGTTTCCATAACCTTTCATTTGACACCACACTCGATGACCTAGCAAAAAAATTTTTCTTTCACTTCCGATTTCACCCCCCAAAATTAACCCCTTAAGTCAAAATTTAACTTTCAAAACTATATGGCTCTGATGAGGCCATCAATTCCTACATTATTACCAAATTTCAAGTTTCTATGACGAATAGTTTCGGAGAAAATCGGGGGTGTGACAGACAGACAGACATACAGACAGACAGACACTAAGGTGATCTTATAAGTGTTCCGTACGTAACACTAAAAAAACAGGCTGAAGATACCATCTGCCTATTATGTAATCCGAATCCCACGTCAAAATTGTAGGTCCCACCTGATTGACCTTAACCAGATGATAATTTATAAACGCTTAAATTAACGTACATTACGATATATACACAACCCTCCCTCTAACCTCATTCGCTAATCCCGCCAACCATTTGTATGTTTTATTAAAATGTTCCCATTATTACAACCAAAAACCAGCAAAAGTTCTCATACTATTAAAAATACAATATTTAATGGTACCCCCCCTTTCATCCTGTTCTCCTGTTGAAATTGAAAATAATAATCATAAAAAAAACAATATATTTAGATTCTTCAACTCCAAAAACCCTAAAGGGGGGTCCATTATCTTTAGCCTTTAGCAAAAAAAGTAAAAATTTATAAAGTACTAATATAAAAATAAAACGGCAATTTAATAGTTAACAAAGGATACATTTATTCAAATAACAATATTTCATACAACCACCCGTTGGACAAATTAGTATTCTACTAAAAATAAAATTTTATCTTCTATAAACAATTTAAACGATTGAAATAAACTTCTAATTCCAAAAATGTCTTAAAATGCAATAATACTATTCGTTCGAATTACAAGCTAAACTTTTTTACCTTTAAAAATTTTTAGCAAATTAATGTGTAATTTTAAAATTCTTGATAACGCGGTAGCAGTTGTCTACGTTTCTCATAAACAAGCGCCACATTTATAACATAAACTGGATATGTCACATTTTCCACTCACTAACACTGGTACATTATCAATTTTTTTGTCTTGTGAAGACTTGTTTACAAATACAGGTTACCCTTAGGTTACTTATTTATTTTTCAAAGTTAGGACATACATAGTCGAGCATCCCTCCTGATGATGCTAACATGGTTAGCAAAAACACGTATAGAGTACAAAAATAACGTGTTTGATATAGCGGTGATAACTGCTGTGTGATGTAATTGCGCCAAAAATTGCAAAATCCCAGACGTAACATAAAATTGTTACAAACTGCCATATTCTGTCTACAAAAATATTTATTATCTACTCTCTTAAGGATGTTCCCAAGGAGCAGTCATGCTCATCTTACAGAAAGATCCCTCCTATGTAAACTACCATGCATACAATAAAAAATAATTGGTTTCTTCCCGTGCAGTGTGACGTTGCCAAGCGGGAACTCTTATTTATCAAGTTATGTAATGAAAACTGAAAACGATCCAAAGTAGCTCACTTTCAATATTTTTTATAAAAAAACGAATACCCCTTGCTATAATTTTCTTTACAGAAGAATTATTATTATATTTTTAAATAATGATTTAAGTTTTTCAAAACAATCGTAAGAAAATTACCATCGTTATATAATAAAACATCCGTTTCAACATAGATCGGGGGTAGGGCTTGTCTGTTAAAAATGCTAATCTTAACAGCCAATATTTACAAATTCAGTGCCGTAAGGAGTATTGAAATTTTTCTGTGTATAAAGGACACTAATAACTATATGTATTGAAATTTTCTACATAATCGTAAGAAAATTTTTTTTTTTTTTGGAAATGTCCTTAAAAAATGAACAATTAATTTCTCCAAAAATAGAAAAATGTAACATATCTAATTTTTGTCAAGCCTAAAGGTTATTTTTTAACAAGTTATACTCTTTCGACATTACCGCTTTTTTTTGCGTGGTCGCACTGCTGCTCTGACCCATGATCGCGTACAAAATTTCAAAGGTAACATTCGTTCCTGTGATAAAAACATATATAGAAAGATATTTTCATTGTTTGATACGCGTGCAGGGGCGAAAAAAGTTGTAACAATTAGTTATGGTGGCTCAGTTTTCAATAATGTCCAAAGGCATTAATAGTAGTCACTAAAAATCAATTCATCAAATATCTTCGAAATAAAAATCAAATTACAAAGAAAATACCTTCGGTATCTAAAGTTTTTAGATTTTTAATTGTAAAAATTCAATATTCTATTTACTTTAATGGGTCGTTCACTCTGAAAAATTCTCGGTACTGATAAGGCTCTTCTCCTTTATGACTTTGTTTACAATTCTTATAAATAAAAGAAATGATTGATACCGAGTTGCGGTAAGGGTCAGTGAAAGGCAATAAAAAGTTACGAGTTGCCGTACAGACCTTTTTCGATCCCAAAATTGACGGCCGAGTTACGGTCCGTCACAGGCGCTGGCGTCGAGCGCGGCCCAAAGGGTTGTAGGGAAAGGAGCACTATCATCGATATAGTTTTTAACTATGTAGTCAGCAAACAATATTACCTGTGGGTGGACTGGCTGATTTTCTAATAATTGGACGAAAACATCTCCCAGGGAGAAAAGTTAGCCTGAACATGTGGTGGAGCCAGTTTCCAATGGGAGAACTTTTATCTTTGTATTCTCTAGTTAATCCTAGATTCTGAATTTTTCTCCACCAGGATTGTCCTAAATAGAATCTGCATCCCACAAACGTTGTCAATAGAAATTCGGTTGAAACCGCACCGTGAATAGAGCGTTCAAAATCTGACACGACCTTTGTAGGCGAAAAGACACATCCTAATTGCTGGCATTTGGACTTGGCGGTTTCGATCGAGATTAAACTGAGATATTCCTTCCTTTCGGGACTTCCGCCACTTTGGATAGCACTGCAGTCTGGCTCGGTTCAAATTCTTCCCTATTCTTGTCATATCAGAGTCGGTAAAAGTGTCCAGCACATTCCGATCTGCAGCCACCTCCCGCCGAATCATCTTTCTTGGTCTTACGTTGTAATGGTGTTCGTTAGCTCTCTTCTTCACTGCATTGTTAATTTTTGGCGATTCAGTACTTGTTCATTATTGTGTTGATGTTGATGATTGCCAGTTTGTCACAAAAATATGTCGTCTGGATCAATGGTATAAACTTTGGCAGTGGAGTTCTTGTTTGTGCAGACCCAGCACATTTCTTTGGATTTTAAACGGCGATATTGTCGAAATTTATAATTTTCCAATAGGATCAAAGTGTTGCCTTTCTCGCTCAACATCCACTGTAATAAGACCATGTTATCTTGAAAAAGTTTAAATGTAAACTAGTAAATTTCAAAAATGCCCTTACGTTTTATACTTTTATCTAATTTAGGTTAACCCTAATTTAATGTAATAATATTTAAGAATTAATAATATTTGATAATTTAACCCTACCTACCTGCCGAGTTGTCGATTACTGCAACTTGGATGAAAAGCAGATCAAAATATTTACAACCTTCTAAAGGCCATTAGGCGGACCGTAACTCGGTATCTACGAAAGAAATGTAGCTCGTAGATACAATAAAACAAGACTTTATGAAACTTTCTCTAGGAACGGACTCACAGTTTTTTAGATATAGTTATATTTGGTAAAAGATTTATTTTAATGAATATAACTTATTAAAAGAAAAACTTTAGCTTAAAAACATTCTACATGGCGCATGTATCAACGTTTCGCAAAGGACTTACTGAATATTTAAAAAATTACATTTAACATGAATCTACGTACTATTTGGCAAATAATTGCATATATTTTTGCTGATTAGTAAGCAAACAAAAGATCTTTATCATGGCCGAGTTTTCTCCAAATTAGGCGTGCAAGCAAAGTTTATCATTGGTGGTGGTCCACACATCAGAGTGATTGTATCATTGGAAGCTGGGAAGAGATGGTCTCGGAGCATTTCTTCATTGATGAATCCACTGCTGTACTTCCAACCTAGGATAATGAGAAAAATTACTAATAATAATATTGGATCCTTAATTAAAGTTCTAAGGCGCCGCCGTCCTAATTTTTTCAAAAAACTGAGGAAATTAAGACTGCGGAATTACCTATACAGGGTTACAGGGAAAGTCGTCCTAGATAATTAACGACGTTATAGTTTTGGTCGTTTCTGACCGATTTGACTCTATGACATGATGTCCTAAACTTAACCGTTTTCGAGATATTGAAGTTTAAAGATTTTCTAAAAAAAAAACATGTTTTTTTTGCTTTTATATCGATTTTTTTTATTAGAGGTTCTCGAGTGCGATTTTTTGGTTATTTTTAGTTAGTCTGTATGTCAAGTATCAAAAATCATCAAAAAAATTTGAACTAGTTACTAACAGTTTCAAATGGCGGCTTGTTAATGTTTCTAAATTACGAATTTTTACCAAGTGTTTCCTACTTTAAATCAATAAAGAGAAAAAAAAATGTATGGAAGTTATTCTGCAAATTATTTTAAAAAACTTTTACGTCTTTTTAGCTATCTAAAACGGTATAATATCTACTGGATCTATTGAAAATTCTAAGAAAATGAGATTACAATAGGCCCAAATGTAGAGTAACATAATAATAGAATTTAGATACTACCAATTACCGGTTTTACTACCTGCACCTTCAAACAATAAAAAGGGTTGGGTAAGCATTTTTTTCCGGTCGGGGGTACTCTCTGTGCGAGTGACATTTTCTGTTCACTAAACATTATTGAATGATTTTTAGTCTGCTCATGCGATTCGTCCGTGGTAGATGTGCTATACCGTGCTTTTCAAAAATATCTGTGTTTCATCTTCTGACTGTGTGAATTGGCTCGTAACTGGATTTTGATCTCTGCTTGTGAATATGGCAACGTATACCAACGAGGAATATGCTGACATCCTAATGTGTTACGGATTTTGCGAAAGAGTGTCGTCGCGTGCACGTGATGAATACATACTGCGATATCCTACTCGTCGTGTATCTGATGTTAGCGTATTTAATGGAACTTATCGAAGACTACGAGAAACTGGTTCCGTACAAAGACGGCGGACTGACATGGGACGACCACGTATCTTTGACGAAGACGAAGAAAACGAAATACGACGTCTCTTTGAGGTGGACCCAACCACATCTACAAATGTTGTCGCACAACAGCTTGGTATTTCGCAGTGGAAGGTATGGTTTGTAATGCATACTGTTGGGCAACACCCTTACCACTATACGCCCGTTCAAGTCATTGAAGAAGGGGATCCGTTGCGACGATTAGAATTCTGCAGATTTATGCTCAATACCGATGTCGAAGATGCATCTTTTTTTAAGAAAATACTATGGACTGACGAGTCGAAATTCGACAAAGACGGTCTTACAAACTACCACAATGCCCACTATTGGGCTTCTAAAGAGGAAGGCAACCCAAACAAAAAAAAAGAACGAAAGGATCACAAACAAGATTCAGCTTAAATGTGTGGATGGGTATAATTTCAAATTATTTGGTTGGGCCATTCTTCCTGCCAGATAATTTGAATGGCGAGGAATACGACAATTTTTTGCGGAACGATTTACCTAATTTGATGGAAGACCTACCTATTGGTTTGAGGCAAAACATGTACTTTCAACACGATGGCTGCCCAGCTCACTACAGAGGAAGTGTTCGTGCATGGCTCAATGACAATTATCCCAACAAATGGATTGGAAGAGGCGGACCCATACCTTGGCCGGCGAGAAGCCCAGACCTAACACAGATGGATTTTTTATGTGTGGGGTCACATGAAAAGTCTCGTACACGACCAGATGACTCCTATCGAAAACGTGGATGTCCTAAGACAAAAAATAATTGATGCGGCTGACGAAATGAGGCGGCACCTCACAACCAGCGTTGTGAAAAGTAATTTAAGAAAAAGAATAAGAATTTGTGTTAGAAATAAGGGCGACCATATAGAACATGAATTATAATTAATAAAAAATATTAAATTGCAAGGTTTTTTTGTTTTATTTGTGTATTTTTCGTATTTTCACCTAGAACTAAAAATTTACCTTTTGCTACCCGAGCCCGATTTAGGTGTCATTCTGTGTACAGTTTTCCTATTAAACTCCTAGTACTATACCTTTTTTGATAGCTAAAAAGACGTAAAAGTTTTTAAAATAATTTGCAGAATAACTTCCATACATTTTTTTTTCTTTTTATTGATTTAAAGTAGGAAACACTTGGTAAAAATTCGTAATTTAGAAACATTAACAAGCCGCCATTTGAAACTGTTAGTAACTAGTTCAAATTTTTTTGATGATTTTTGATACTTGACATACAGACTAACTAAAACTAAAAATAACCAAAAAATCGCACTCGAGAACCTCTAATAAAAAAAAATCGATATAAAAAGCAAAAAAAAAAACATGTTTTTTTTAGAAAATCTTTAAACTTCAATATCTCGAAAACGGTTAAGTTTAGGACATCATGTCATAGAATCAAATCGATCAGAAACGACCTAAACTATAACGTCCTTAATTATCTAGGACGACTTTCCCTGTAACCCTGTATATACACTGGTGAACAAAAAAATCGACTTAAACGATTTTGCTTTATTAACACCGAACCTTGAATTTAATTTTCAAACAGTGGTCTTTTTTTTGGTATCATTAGAATGCTGATCTTCTACTCTTTCCAATAATGCCAAAAAAATATTTGGATTTCCAAAAAGTTTTACTGATAAAAACGGTTTTACTGAATAAAACCGTTTTTGCTCGCTCAGCAACGTACTCGTTGCGCGCTATTCATCTCTATAAAAACACTTGCAACTGCATTATCCTATCATTCCTTTATCGGGCCTTAAACCACCTCGGAAAAAAAACTGCACCTAAGCCACTCAGCTGGCTCCAGAGTCTACAGACGTTACCAAGAGACTAGCGCCTTTACACGGAGACCAGGATCAGAAATTTTTTAGCGAATTCAACGGTACTTTATACAGTACTAGCAATCGTCCGCGACTTCGCTTGCTTTCAAAAGTTTTTTTCTAAATTTAGGTACCCACGTTAGCTGATTAGATTTTCTCTGTATACTATGTTTGATGTTTTATTATTTTCTGGTAGCAAAATATATTGATTTTCTGGAGTTTCGACTCTCGATAACCCGACATATAATTGGCCACGAGAAAAACATTCCTGCCTCAAATCGATTCTTACGAGTTTGAAAGTTTGTCCCCGAGACTGTAAAAGCAATGATACTTTCACCGAAAACTGCAACTGCTTGAAAGGAATCGGCAGATCCGTTGAGATTATGGGAATATGCGGAATATGCGACAGACTTTAATAACAACCACACATATACAATTTCTTAGAAGTAAAAAAAAACTACTTAATATAAGTTAAACAATTGCATCATACACCTTAAAATGAAATAATAATTGTGAAAGAAAATGCAATAATTGTACACAATTTTTTGTAGATATATCAGAACACGCTTACTAAATAGCAGAGAACTTAAAACTCAATGAAGTAGATACCTAAGGGACAATGAAACAGTAGGTACGCCTAAATTAAGAAAGATTACTAAAATAATATTTGGTGCCTAAAGGAATCGAACACTATTGGGTACTTATTGAACAAAAATACACTAATAACAATAACCTAGTACAAGTACCTACTCATACCAACAAAGTACCTACAATGTGCCTACAAAAAATGAAAGAACCTTTAAATTACGAATAACAAAAAACTCTAACAACAAATCTTTTCGTCTTCAAAGAAATAACATCAAGGAACAAGAAAAGAAATGATAAGTATTTACAAACCACAAACGAACTAAACTTTCCAAACGAAAAGTCAACTATAAAGCGAAAAAATTGAAAAATAGACAACAACGCGCGTGCAAGTCTATCGGTCGCCCGCCACCTCCCACCCGCAGGGCCGTTCGCTCGTGGCCGTTTCTTTCCCCATCGCGTCAGCTTCCTTTTGTCTCAACCTCATAAAATATAGCCCACGTCTATCCCAAAAATCCAGCCTACATACCAGTAAAAGCTTTTTTTTAAATCGAATGAGCAGTTTCAAAGATTACCTCAAACAAACACAAATTTTACTTCTTTATTATATTAGTATAGATTAACACCAACAAAGAATGAAAGAACATCTTAAAAGTACGAATAACAAAACAACAGACTTAACATAACTTCAAGGAATCGGAAATATTCGTGTCACTAAACTTCGAGAAAATCAAATTAAAGACTGCAGAGTAAACACCTCCCCCCCCCCAGAACACATTGACTGGTCTGTCGATGGCCCAGCACCTGACGTCATCTCCCACCGCGACAACCAGCGAGCAGCCCTGTGCTTACTCGTGGCCGTTTTTTCTCCACCGCGTCAGCTCCCTTTTGCCACAGCATCATAAAATCTAGTCTATGTTTACCCAAAAAGTCCAGACTACGTACACATAAAAGATTTTTTAATATCAGATTGGTAGTTTCAGAGATTACATCGAACAAACCAACATACAAACTTTACTTCTTTATTATATCATTATAGAATTAAAATGGTAAAAATACGAAAAGTAGTTACAGTCAATTTAACCTCACTTTTCTCCCTTTTGGTACAGGTGTTTAGTACAATGGCTACTCGTGGTGGTAAAAATTTTCCTGACAGTTTTTGTTATACTTGTGGTGAGTTTGCGATTAAAATATATCAAAGGAATATTACAGAGTTCGTTAAAAAAGTGTACTTGTCATGGTTTAGAAGTAAATTTGGTCATCAAGATACGTCTTGGGCGCCGCATAAAGTATGCTATGTAACACGTCGAAAGAAAAGTTTTTGATCGATCTGACACATAGAAGTCGCCCTTTTAAAAAAATCCATATGATTTTTAGGAAGTACCAAAATTCAAACGATACGTGTCAAAAGTTCATAACATCTCGACAATTAGTTTACAAGTTACAGTGGTTGTAGTGACGCTACTTTTGATATTTCAAACAACGGAAAAAAACCGAATTGCTTGTTGAAAACATCAAAAAAATTCACAAAATTGTTTTGGATGAAGGTAAAGTGAAATTGCGTAAGATAGCTGACACCCTAGAGATATCAAAAGAAGTTTTTAAAAAGTTTTTTTTATTGGCCTCTGTTATCGTCAATAGGGATGATATTGGTTTTAACGCATTACTAGACCGCTCTGTACATGTACTAGAAAAACATAGTGGTCACATAAAAATATACAAAATACAAGAGGTAAAAAGTTTAATACCTTCATTTGGCCTATCTAAAGTATACCACAATTTAAACTGATCGGGGTTCTTGTTGCTAACTTCTTCTAATTCTTCTCTAAGTAAAATGTCGTCTTCAGTCTGATTTGCGAACAAAATGGCGGCTTCAGTGTTGTCATTTGGATCTTTAGCTATTTGTCTAAGTAACTGCAGTAGTGGCGTAATACCTATAAAAATAAAATATATACATCAAAATAACTTTAACTTCAGAATCCCTACAGAAAACAATTTTGCACTCATTTTGAAAATAAATATTAAAATGCTAAAGGTAACATCTTATTGGTTAAAACTAACCCCGTGCGTAATTTAAAAATTCAATTTTTGCACCTATTTCTATTGTACTTTTTTACATAACAATAATTTGAATCCGACCCTGTTAAATGTGTACAAGAGGAAGCAAAAGACAAAGTGAAATTGTGTATTTATACACGAAGATATCATATATAAAAAAAATTGGTGGTAAAGTGATTTACCGATTATTTCTCTTGTAAGCACGCAGTTTCAAAATCCACCCTGAATTTGACTTTCTCACCCTAAAGAGTAATTTCGCCAAAGCATTACAACTCGGTATTTTACACAATTAGTTAAGCAGAGGAAGATCTTCTAATAAAGTTGAAAATAATAGACAATAATATAAGGAATCTAATATCATCGCAGAGTATGATATATACGCAGCCACTTGTTCTAACCCCCTTCACAATTCCTTCGATCCTATAAATAATTTACAATTATGTCGAAAATAACGAGACGGGGAGTTCGCTAGTCTTCTTGATCTGTTTTTAACCCCCAATCCGGAGATTTACACGGTCACCGTAAATCCGCCGTTAGGTTCTTTCGACCATAAACTGCTTTCGACATCGAGTATTCTACTCTACAATCAGTGACAGAGAGGCGCTTAAACCGCGCAAGATTTCGCACTACAGATCTGCTAAATGGGAAGATTTCATGGAATATTTTCAAACTTTCCCTTGGTTAGATGTATGTTTTCGATCTGACGACCCATCTGACTGCGCCAGGGGGGTTTCCGATGTTATTTTGGCTAGTATGGAAGCTTACATTCCTTTTTCGAAAAAAATGCCCTTCCAACGGCCTTGATTTGACCCAAAAAGGAAAGAAGCTGTTGCTTCTAAACATCTTGCTTACCGACAGTGGCGTGTAAATCTTAACACCATAAATCGTAACACATTTGTTCGTGCCCGGAACAGATGCAAAGAAATTATCAACCAAACCAAGGAGGCACACAATCAATGAATTGGAAACAAACTTCTCGCTTGTCCCAACAAGTCCAGGTCCTTTTGGTCAGTCGCTAAGGCAGTTAGTCAAAATTTCACCAAATGCACCATATCACCGCTCACACGGCCAGATAATTCTATTGCAAGGACACCTGCTGAAAAAGCGAACTTGTTGGCTGAAATCTTTGCTTTACATTCTACTGTCGATTTTCAAGGAAAAACACCACGTACTATTCCCATAGTGCAGTCAAGGATGCCTGATATTGTCTTTATATAGCGTATCATTAAACGTATTTTAATGAAGCTAGACACCAAAAAAGCTCCTGGCGCTGACGGAATACCTGCCATAGTTCTCAAAAACTGTGAGAGGGAACTGACACCAGTTTTCTGTAGACTTTTCAACCTATCCTACAGAAAGGGAATATTTCCTTCCTGCTGGAAATGTGCCACAGTTCAGCCGATACCTAAAAAAGGCAAGAAGACCTTGCCAAATAACTACTGGCCAATCGCACCGCTTTCAATAATATCAAAAGTCATGGAAAAGGCTATCAATCAGCATCTTCTAAAATATCTTGAAAGATTCAACATTATTAGCGATCACCAATATGGCTTCTGTAAACATAGATCAACAGGAGATCTTCTGACTTATGTAACACATGTTTGGAATAACGCAATTGAACACTTTGGAGAATCTCGAGCGATTGCTCTTGACATATCCAAGGCATTCGACCGTGTTTGGCACGATGGATTGTTGGCTAAGCTACGCTCTTATGATATGTTTGAAAAGTTCTGTTTGTGGCTCTCATGTTTCCTCAGAGAGCGTTCTCTACGAGTGGCAGTCGGCGGATTTCTTTCTAACACCCTCACTATCAACGCCGGTGTGCCCCAAGGCTCCATACTATCTCCTACTTTCTTTCTCATTTACATTAACGGTCTACTGGAAAAGACTAAACTACAGCTCTGCAAATGATAGTATGCTTATCTCTTCATTCACATTGAACGCTCGGATATCGGCTACTCAGAGAAATATCAGCAGACAGCGGGAAGTCGTTCAACTTAACAAAGACCTGGAAGAAATTCTATCTTGGGGTGACAGTAACCAAGTGGAATTTAACGCTACAAAAACCCAGACGGCGGTTTTTTCTAAAAAAGTTAACGTTGCTGAACCCGACATAGTTTTGGCGGGGGCACTCCATTCCTCTAACATCGTCACTCAATTTGTTGGGCGTTAGTTTAGGAGCAAATATGTCCTGGCATGAACATGTCGCAGGCATAGCAAGGAGAGCTTCTCAAAAGTTGGGAATATTATTTTGAACCAGAAAGCTTTACACTCCACAACAACTGTTAATTCTTTACAAAGCTCAAATTCGACCAACTGCTCCCATGTTTGGGGCTCCGCTCCCAAACATTTGTTGGATTCTATTCAGAGAAGACCTGTTCGTCTCATTGGAGACCCGGAACTGACCGGCGACCTTGATTCGCTGGAACATCGAGGAACGGTTGGCGACTTGAGCCTATTCTACAAGTATTTTCATGGAAAGTTTTCGAAGGATATGTCTAGCTTAATTCCTCCTAGAGCGGTGCATGTTAGAAGTACACGTCGCGCTAATACTTCATATCCAGCTTGTTACTCCTCGTACACCTCTTGCACCCTCTTCCTCTATTATAATTGAAAGTAACGAAAAAAACTTTCATTTTCTCGAATCTAAAAGTAAATTAATATTATAAATATGAAGCAACTTCTCAAAGCTCGCTCCTTATATGTTTTACTTTAAATAATTATGCATAAATTTGTTTATAATCTCGACAAAAAACCACGAAAAATTTCCATATGTCTATTAAAACCATACAAAATTTATGTACACCCACTTCTTTTCACTCTATTCCCCTAAAGTAGCGCTTAAAAAGTTTCACCCCTACCACAGTAAACACACTATACAGTAGCGAAACTCAAGGATAATCGCATAGGGAAATCAGGTTCGTTTTCAGAAGGTCACGTGGCAATCCGACATGTTAAAAGTGGACCAGCGCGAGATTTGAAATACAAATAAAATTGTTTTTATTATCATTCAAACTCATAGATATAGAAATGTTTGAAAATTTTTGATTTGTTATTTAATACAGCATGAGTAATATAAAAGTTAATGCAGCATGAGTAATATAAAAAAAAAAACAAAAAGAATGGAGCACTTTGTTAGAAAATAAATGAATACAGGTGAAAAATTTGATAGGAAGGTATTTGATGGAATTCTTCATATTCAACTTCAGTTTTTAATAACCTTATCCAAAAATTCAAAAGTCTATCAAAGTTAAACGTCACTGTTTGAGGTTAGAGTTTTATTTACATCATTTTTCAAGTAAATTTGTGATTAAAGATGTTTTTTTTAAGGACTAAATTAATTTAATTTTAATTGTCATTACTAAGATGTCAACATCTTCTAAAATAAGAGCATTTTTTTCTAAGCAGTGTTGTGTGGTTTGGTGTGATAGATCTCTCGTTAATTAAAAAACACTGTATCTACTTTTTTGGTACTTATATTTTCTTAAACTTCAAAAATATATTGTGTAACTTCGAAAAGGGTTAATATAATATTATTAATGAATTATGAACGTATATGTATAGACCTCTATTTTCTATGTGAATGATTCTTATAGGTTCTATACCATTTTGTGTTCTGTTATCTGTATTGCTTTTTGATAATGTAATTAACGCTTACTTTTATTTACAATGAATTAATATTTAGATCAAAGAGTCAATACAGTAATTTCGTAATTATAGTTACATACAATACTTAGTTATGACCAAGCTGACTTGTCAATTATAACTATATTGGGAATGTGGAATCTTTGGCACAATGACACTACTCAGTATATATCACCACTACACCAAACATTTTATTTTTGCACTCGACGCGCGTTTCGCTAACCATATTAGCTTCATTAGGAGAAATGATTGACTCATATATACTGAGTATTATCAATTACAGTTTAAAAGGAAAATAACTATATTTAATTTATAATATAAGTATACAACAATAGAAATAAGTTCTTTATAGGAGGAATATTATTAACAGGTAACTAAATCTTCAAAATTTTAATAGTAACCATAATTATCATCAAAATGGACTTCGATTAGTTGTACTGTCCATTTAACGAACTTATTTTCAGAATATTTTACCCTCTGGCACACATCGTCTGACAAAATCATATTACAAAAATTTCTTTGGAATCGCATTAAAATTTTTCTTATTTTAATAGCATATTTGATTCAATAATCCATTTATATCAGTTATTTCAATAATCCCATTCCCCAGTGGTTTTTGTGATATCAACATGACACTTAATATTTAAACTTTCAAACCCAGCTTATAAGAAAATAAAATATACTGTCTAAAATTTGAAAATAATAAATATGTTGTTATAGGTTCTGTATTCCTTACAGAAACTTTTGAAGGATTGGCATGAAAAAGGAGCAATGTAATTTATAGAGAAAAAATAGAAAAAAAAAAGTCACTTTCAGAGTATTAATTGTACTTGCAATTAAACAGTGTTGAATTTATCAGGTTAATTATTAGAAAAGGTGTGTCAAACAATTAATTCAGATGAAGTTATTGAAAACTAGAAGCCTCTTGAGAATACACCTTTTAGAAAAAAATAATATGTTTTATTTATAATTTATCAAATATAAATAGTTTTAAATAACTGAATACTAGTTTACACAAAAATAAATCTTTCTAAAAACCAGAGTTTGGAGGATTATTTATTAATCATAAAAAAATTACACAGGCACACAAAAAAAGTTTTTCACTACTGAACAGATCACTATACCTATATGTATTTTTAGGCGCTGAAACGGAATTCGAGGTCAGAATTGAGCAATCACGTCAGGATTGCCGAACTAAGTTTAGAAATAAATTTCAAGCTTTAATGACCAAATCACTCTACCAATACGAACGTTTTATTAAATCAATCAAGGTTCCCTGGAAGGCCGTCTCTTGAGCAAATACTCCTAAACATAATGTACATTAGTAATGATAATATTGTTTCATGCATATTGTATTTTTTCAAAAATGCATTTAAGATAGTGAAAAGTTGTCTTGTGAAAGCAAGCAATAGAGATTTATTAAAATTGTTGATGATTACATGTGATGTAAATAAGGCATAATTAAATTTAGTTATGATTTAGAATAATAGTCTTAGCGCGTCCTGATTGAGTTAGAAATTTCATATTTGCAAATGCATAAAAAAGTGTGACTCGAGCAAATAATTTGCGAAAATAATTATATGGAATATTGCAATTCTCAACGGCACAACAATAACCTCCTTTCTCCATGATTATATAAATTGTTTCTCAACCTTTTCGATTCTCTTCACTTACAAACGTTTTTAATTCTCTTTTTCTACAAGCTCCCTTTCTTTCTGTTTTTATATTCATATAAACTGCAGTCACGTCAAGAAACGATGGACAATACATTTCCAAAGACACATTCCGAGATCGGATGTAAACACTGAGCTGCCATTTTTGAAAAAGGACCCGTCGACGCACGCGCCGTCAAAACTGGTCACCAAATTGGAGCTCAGTTTCGCTACTGTAGTATGTTTACTGTGCCCCTACTTCAAATACTATAACATATGTACACCAAATTTACATATTTCATTTGGTTCGAGAGTTATTGCACATTCAGACCGACTGAAATAGAAACCACGTTTTTTCGTGATCCCCTAAAACGTGAAAGGTAAAACTACTTCCAGATTTAGAGATTGCTTTTTATTACATATGTGTCTTAATAAGTAATATCTAATAGCATTACATTGACCACCAAATAATGTATTCACAAGGAATGCTGAATTATTTTTTTCACATATCGGCAAATAGATATAAATAAAAAAAAAGTCGTCGAATATATTAACATATGAAGAATTTTTATTGTTTTCTTAACATTTTCATTAAAAGAAAATATTTCAGGAAAAAGACGCCATACAAAGGTTAGACGACGACACAAAGTAAGACATTATTTTACCAGAAAGTCTAATGTTATGCGGACTCAAGTTTTATCGGGCATGTAGTGGGAAACTACTTGTTATTTTTAGAGTCTTTTTGTTATAGCAATTTTAAAAAGAAATCCATTTATTTAGTATCCTGTAAATTCTTATAAACGTTCATAAATAAACGAATAAAAATTATTAAAGTAAGACTTAGGTATTTCTAAATTCAGTGATTGATATCATGTGCGGAGATTTTGCATTTAAAATTTAACGTAAATTGTTTGAGAAAACTGCCTTTATTTAATTTAACATATTATCTTCTTATTCTTACCTACACCACCTGCAATCATATTAACTTTCTTCATTTTGACAATAGTAGGAGGATCTTTTCGAAGTTTCTTGATAGAGAATGTGCCAGGAGCGATGTACTGAAGTCTACCAGATGGTCCCCTAACTTCTATAGTATCTCCGATTTTCAATGAATCAATATATTGAGTTAATATTCCTCCATTAGGAAATTTAGGATGCACATTTTTTAAGTATACCTTAAAAAATAATTATTATCAATATAATAGTTCAGTATAGTAAAAAGTGACCGCAAAATTAGCTCGTTTTTGCAACCTCCATAACTTTGAGACAAAAAAAAGCAAACTTACAGTCCCTGGCCAAATTATTAGACGCACTGTATTTTTTTTAGTAATTTTAAGTTTCTTAAGAGTTTTTATGCAATAATGGTATATTTAAACTACAATATTATTGATTTTTATTTAAAAGAATTGTTGTAGACTACATATTTGTATTTATTTTTAACATATGGCAACACTGTGTTGACAAAGTGATACATGAACGTAAACAAGTACAAACCTGTATCAGTCGCGATCGGAATCGAGTCAGGTACGGACGTGTTTCTGTGGCTTTATGGACTGTGATTGTTTGTTTAACAGTTTTATACTACTCAGTTATTAGTTTATTTTGTATGCAGTGTTTTAAAAAAGTAATTGGACTATTTTCATTATGGGTAGAAAAGGCGATCTTTCACCACGTAAAAAAGCTGAAGTGAAGGCCCTTGTGATTGCGAAAACATTTACAAACCGAGAAATATCACGAAGATTGGAGGTTTCTGAAGCTAGTGTACGACGCATAAAAAAGAAAATTGAGTCAGGGAAGGAATTAAGCCCGAAAAGAAAGAAAAGATGCGGTAGAAAACCAATTTTCACTCCACGGTCAGAGAGATGTTTGAAGAAAATTTGTCTAGGAAACAGATTTGCTACCACAAAGGTAATAAAATCACAACTCCAGGATGCTAGCGTAAATGCTTCTGAGCGCACTGTTCGAAGAAAATTGAAAGAATTAGATTTTAAGGCCTGCCGCCCCGCCAGGAAGCCCAAGTTAACAGCTGCAATGAAAGCAAAGCGCCTGAAGTGGGCCAAACAATGGCAAGACAAAGATGTGGACTTCTGGAGATCGGTAAGATACAGCAATTTAATCAATAATTGATACATTATTATCATTTTCAGTTAAATAAAGCAAATAAACATGGAAGTTTATATATTTTTCCTATTTTTGACAGGTCTGCTTCAGTGACGAAAGCACATTCGAAATTTTGCAGAATAAAGCTCAGTATGTGCGTCGTCGTCATGGAGAAAAGTTTCATCCTGATTGTGTCGTCCCGACGGTTAAACATCCCACCAAAGTGATGATTTGGTCAGTCATCAGCGGCAAGGGCACTGGACGTCTGTACGTCGTCAAAGGAATAATGAGGCAAGATCAGTACAAAGAAGTATTACAAAATCGGTTGATTCCGCAGCTCAGAGAATGGTTTCCAAATGGGGAACCATTCACTTTCGCTCCCTGCCACACTGCTCGGTCTGTTAAAGCTTTTTTGGCAGAAAAAAATATCCCTCTGTTGGATTGGCCGGGTAATAGCCCTGATATGAACCCCAAAGAGAAGTGGCTAAAGATGTGATTACCAACAAAACCCAGCTCCTAGAAAAGATTATTCATGTGTGGAATCATCATCCTCAAATGCAGGAGACAGTACAATCTTGCATTGATAGCATGCCGCGCAGAATTAAAGCTTTGATAGCGGCTAAAGGTGGCTCAACTAAATATTGACTTTTACTAACATTAATTTCACTTTTCTTTAAAACTTAATAAACTTATGCTTTTCTAAATTAATGCTGTTTTATTTATGTCAAATAAATAGGTAATTGATTGGATAATATAAAAATAAAAAACAAATCAATTTAAAATAATAAAACGGTACAATATCACTCGGTAATTAATATTTTACATGAAATCTTGCAGTGCGTCTAATAATTTGGCCAGGGACTGTATATTAAAGGTCTTAAATTAAAGCTAATTAAAAATCTCGGCGGGCGTATTTTTCCATTTTTTATTTCGGGGTAACAACTCCCCATTTTCAGGGTTAAAAGGGTGAAAATAAATAAGTTTTTAACAGAAAATAAAAACAATATTTATTATATGTAATTCATGAAAATAGGTCACTCTAATTATTTACATATTCTCTACCCAGTACCATATAGTCAATTAAAATCATCCTCTAAAAGGGGGTCGCAATTAATAGGGGATCCTGCCATACTCACAAACATAAATCTCAAGACTAGGAAAAAATACAAAGAAATAATCAAAATATTGAGAATATAGCGGTGGACTTCGTTATAGATTTTTAATTAGCTCTAATTTAAGACATTTTACTTTAAGTTTGCTTCTTTTGTCTCCAAGTTATGAAGGTTGCAAGAACGGGCTAAAATTCACAATTTTTGCAGTTACTCCTTAATTACTATATAATAATACGGAAATATTTTTTTTTTAAGTAATGTACCGAGCCATGAAAATCACATCACACAAAAAAACTGCTTGTTGCTTAAATTGCTACCGACGTTCTAAGTACTTTGACAAAATTTTTTACGAGTTCATTGCAATTTTTACATTTTTTTTTCTTCCGAAAAATGAATGAGAGTAATTTGGAACATCGCGTTTCGACGGGGATGACCCCAGATCAGGTTGAGACAGCTCAGAAAAACATGGGAGGGAGGGAGAGGGAGGGAGGGAGGGTGAGGGAGAGAAGGAGGAAGAGAGGGGGGGGGGAGAGAGAGAGGGGGGAGGGGGGAGAGAGAGGGAGGGAAAGAGGGAGAGGGGGGGAGTGGGAGGGAGGGAGAGAGGGGGAGAGGTAGAGAGAGAGAGACCGATGCATTGGGTTCATAAAAGTTTTTCACTTCCAAAGAAGTCAAAAACTCATCATCTTCTGGAAAGTTTATGTTGACCGTTTTTTTGGTCTGCGAAGGAATTTCAATTATTGAATATATAAAAAAAGGCTCCCCAATTAACGGAGAGAGTGTAAACGGTAGTTATTTAGATTCCTTAAGCTCCGCGATTTTCCTTCATAGCTAGGTACACAAATAACACTACACGTAGCCTGAAAAGTTTTTGGTTTGACACATAGATGTCGCCTTTTTAAAAAAATCCATATGAATTTTAGGAAGTATCAGCCTTCAAACGATACGTGTCAAAATTTCATGACATTTCGACGATTAGTTTACAAGTTACAGTGGTTTTAGTGACGCTACTTTTGATATTTTCAAAACTATGGAAAAAATCGAATTTCGTGTGTTGATTAAACACTGTTTTTTGATGGGAAAAAAAATACCGTTCAAGCAAAGCAATGGCTTGATAAGTGTTACGGGGACTCCATTCCTGGAAAATCATTCATCATTTACTGGTATACTGAATTTAAATCCAGTCGTACAGATACAAATGATGCCGAACGCTCTGAACGCCCACGAGAGATGGTTACACCGGAAAACATAAAAAAAATCCACCAAATTGTTTTGGATGACTGTAAAGTGAAATTGCGTGAGATAGCTGACACCCTAATGATATCAAGAGAACGTGTTGGTCATATTTAGCATGAACATTTGGGCATAAGAAAGCTCTGTTCGAATGGATACCGCGTTTGCTCATAGTGGACCAAAAACAACGTGTTGATGATTCTGAGGGCTGTTTGGACCGGTTTAAACGCAATAAAAAGGATTTTGTCATGCGATATGTGACAATGGATGAAACACAGATCCACCACTACACACAGGAATCAAATCGGCAATCAGCTGAGTGGACAGCAGCCAGTGAAAGCCGCCCGAAGGTACCAAAGACACAACAGTCGGTTGGGAAGGTTTTGGCCTCTGCATTTTGGGATGCGCCTGGAATAATTTTTTATTGACTATGCTGAAAAGGGAAATATCATCAATAGTGAATATTATATAAAGTTTTTGGTGTGTTTGAAGGCAGAAATCGCAAAGAAACGATCCCAAAAGAACAAGAAAAAAAAGTGCTATTTCATCATGACAATGTACCGTACCACAAGTTATTGGTTACCATGGCAAAATTGCACGAATTGAAGTTCGAATTCCTTCCTCGTCCACCGTATTCTGCAGATTTGGCCCCCAGCTACTATTATCTATTCGCAGACTTCAAAAAAATGCTCGCTGGAAAGAGATTTGGCTCCAATAAAGAAGTTATCGCCGAAACAAAGACCTATTTTGAAGGCAAAGAATAACTACAAGTTATGGAAATGTTAGAAAAGCGTTGGACTAATAGTATCGCTCTTGAAGGAGACTATAATGATGAATAAAGTCGAACTTTGCAAAAAAAATGTGTTTTAAGTAGCTAGACCAAAAACTTTTCAGCCTACATGTTAATACAGAAATGTTAATTTTAACACTGAAAGTTACCAAAGTACTATAATCTTTTTAGTATACAAGAGTGAACGTTTCTTTTCCTTCGGAACTAATGAAAACTAGGTCTTATCCTGACTTAAGTGTTCATTTATCATTAACACTATTGATTTAGTACTAGTTTTTAGGCTGCAGATTATTCATGAGCCAAAAAGAAACCCGAAACACTACCAGCAAATAAAGCTGGGGTGAAAGTTAAAGGAAAAAATTCTTGAATCAGCTCCAAAGAAAAATAAACTTTGATTTAAACTACATTTTTACAAGCGATATGGTTAGGTGAAAAAGTACCTGTTGCCGTCATTGTCGTCGATTTTTTTAATAAAGGACTCTACAACAGGGGAAATTTATTTAAGGTAGTATAAAAATCAATTTAAAAAAAATCGAAAAGTGATTTATCCAGTACTTTCGTTGCAAAGATGCTGTTTTAAAATAAGTAGCAAATTTTACTTTCTGGAGTAGAGATGACAACATTGTAACTACCGACAAAGTACCGTTACTCGTCCGGATCTAAAATACCAGGTAGTCGACAATAAATATACCCGGTACCAGGTATCTACACATTGATGGCTGGTAACTGAATTATGATAAATACAAACGGAGCCCACACAATTAGGAACGCAAGCAAAATGCAATATTTGATTAAATAGGTATATGAAATATAAGTACACATTTTGTCGTTTATGAATATTGAATTGAATATGAATATTTTTTAATTAATAAATTAATTGGACATAATAATAAATACATAAAGAATAGTGTAGGTAGGTATATTGGCAAGGATTGGTGGTTAAAAAACAGGTCAAGAAGACTGGCGAACTATCGGTCTCGATCAGGGATTCGTCTTGGTTCAACGATAAGCTGAGTAAAGCGACAACTGATTGAGAATGACTACGACCTTGTCCGTTGGTCGTATTTAAATACTAAATGTTGTGGACATTAAAGTCGCCCAGAATGGCAATTTAGGCATTTGAATAATTAATCTGTAAATGATCGATGGTGTCTGCAAGGAAGCGAAAGTGTTCTAAATTAAGAGTTGTAGTTTGTTGAGTTGTTATTTTTAACTACAAACATTAAAGTTTCACGGCTCTAAGCCACCTCTCGTTGGCAAGAGAGATCGCTTCTGAAAAAAAGACAGATTTCAAAGTTACGCCTAAACCGGGAAGTCGAACCCAGGATAGAGAAAGTTGACTGTGCTGGCCGATGAACTGACCTTGGTTTCGGAGAGAGCGAGCACATGAGGCTTATTTCATCGCAGGTGTTGGTGCACTTAATTTATGTTCGAGTTTAAACGTCGTATGTTGCAAAAATTTCTTTTAAAATTGCGATATCCGCATGTTGACGCCCCCCGAAGTTATATGTCCTTTTCAGGATTCTTAGAGTAGAGATATATCTGAAAGTCGCGTTATTTTTTCATTACTTTCAATTATCCAATTACGTAACAGGTTAATGAGGTAGGGGAGGGAGTTAAGGTGTTGTTTCGTATATATTATGTAATAAATCGTTGAATTGCGTTCGTTATTATTGCCGATTGGTCAAGAACGTGAGGGGTATGAAAGTGAGTTAGAGGGGTTGCTATCGTGTTCTTGAAATCGAGGAATCTGAAAATTGTGGTATTTTTTCGTTTTTTTCAGTTAGTCAAGCATGTAAAGGGCTAATGCGGTAGAGGCGGATGTTAGAAGGGTAATTTTGTATATACTGTGTTATATGTCATTTTCAGGATTCTTGAAATAGAGATAATTGAAAATTCGTCTTATTCTTTTCAGTTGATCAAACATGTAAGATGTTAGCGAGGTAAAGGAGGCGTTTAAAGGAACATTACACTTTCTCGAGTCGGAAAAATCAACTTTTTAGAAAGTATTATATTTCAATAATATTCTCTGAAAATTTCACAGGAAAATTTCAAATATTTCCGAAGTTATTAAAGCCCCAAGTGTAAGGCAGCCCAAATCCACCGCGCGGCGTGCCAATTTACCTTTCAGGCGTTTACAAAGGTTTTTCTTTATCTGCGTCGAACATCTGCTGCAATTTTTGTGATTCCAAGAAAGATAGAAGCAGGTAAAAGGAGAGCTTACTATAATAGTTATAATATTTTTTCACTATAGCTCCAAAGCAAACGGTACGCTGGCCTGCTTAGTTCGAAAATATCGGTCGCAGGGCTAACATTAGTCAGTAAACATCTCGGCTAATATTCTGTGCAAAATTAGGGAAATTTGGTTCGAAGCGTGTGTGCAGACCACGTAAAATACAGTTTTATGGTAATCGATTTTCAGAGGAAAGTAATTCTAATTTTGCCAATACATCTCCAGAAAAAATTGTAAAAACTTTTGATTTGAGTCCAAGCACTGATCCGAATTTTAGTTACTGTATAGTACAATTTTTAGTTTTTGCAACTTTACAACAAAAGATACGAACGAACACTTGAAAACGAGGCGTATGAGGAGTCGGAAGGATTTTTGTATGCAGCAGACTTAGCTGATGGAACGTAAGTAGATTTTATATTTGAAAAGTTGTTTGTCAAAACTTTAAACGCGTTTTTTCCCAAGACAATGTTTTTGTAATCGGCGTGCCCGATATCTTAAAAACCATTTAACCGATCGGTGTGAAATTTTAATATGTTCTTCTACACAACAATAGCCCCAGTATAAACTAGAATAAAACAGATTGGTTAATTTTTTCCTCAATTTTTAATGTTAACGTTCCAGTGAGTCGCAATCGTGCACACCAGCAGAGCAAAATTTTCAAAATGGCTTCCATGAGGCTGCAAGAAAAACCTTATAAAAAATCATTTAAAAAAAATTATGTAATTTTTTTTTTCTTAAGTCTGAATATATTTTAATATGTTAGAAAAATTACGAGCTCAAAATATGTTTTTTTTTATTAATTTACCAGTCCCATAAAAATTATTAAATTTTCGACCGAGAAAGTGTAATGTTCCCTTAGAAGGATTACGAGGAGGATCGTGGCATACTTCTTTTCATAATTTTTGAATCGAAGCACCTAAAATTGTATTGTTTTTTTCTCTATTTTCAGTTTTTTTTACATCTATAATATATATAAAATGCAACGTCTCTCTGTCTGTCTGTCTGTCTGTACGTTAGTGTTCTCTGGCCAGGTTACAGGCTATATTTTATTACGATAATAGTGAATGAAGTCGGAAAAAAGTTTGCTCCTAGCGCGTTCCCTTGCAATACACAGCCTAAACCATTAAATATGGAACAATATTATGTAGCAGAGAATATCTATAATCTGTAATCTATAATATATATAAAATGCAATGTCTCTCTGTCTGTCTGTCTGTCCATTAGTGAGTTTATCACTCGAGAACCACTTATCCAATTTACGTGTCTTTTTTTAAATTCATACATATATTCTTTGGCCAGGTTATATAATAATAATCTATATCTATAATATATATATATAATGCAGCGTCTCTCTGTCTGTCCGTTAGTGCACTTATCACTGGAGAACCACTTATCCGATTTACGTGCTTTTTTTTAACACATATATATGTTCTCTGGTCAGGTTATCTATCTATAATATATATAAAATGCAACGTCTCTCTGTCTGTCTGTCTGTCCGTTAGTGCGTTTACGTACTTTTTTTTTAACATACATATGTTCTCTGGACAGGTTATACGATATATTTTATTGCGTTAGGTAACATAAAGAATAAGTAGTGACGATAATAGTGAATCCAGTCGGAAAAAAGGCTACCGTTAAGGCGTCCTCTTGCAATATACTGCCTAAACCATTAAATATGGAACAATATCATGTTGCAAAGAATATAATATATATAAAATGCAACGTCTCTCTGTTTGTTAGTGCGCTTATCACTTGAAAACCACTTATCCGATTTACGTGTTTTTATAAATTTATACATATATGTTCTATATAATTCGATATAAGCCTAGATTATGGGAGATAAGGTGAGATAATGGGAGATAGGTATAAATAATGAGAGATAAGGAGAAATAATGGGAGATAAGCAGAAATAAGTCTAATAATGGGAGTTATGGTGAGATAATGGGAGATAAGAAGAAATAATGGGAGATAAGGAAAAATATTGCGAGATAAGTCGAGATAAGCCTAGATAATGGGAGATAAGGTGAGATAATGGGAAATAAGTATAAATAATGGGAGATAAGCAGAGATAAGTCTAGGTAATAGGAGTTATGGTGAGATAATGGGAGGTAAGGAGAAATAATGAGAGATAAGGAGAAATATTGCGAGATAAGCCTAGATAATGAGAGATAAGGTGAGATAATGGGAGATAAGGGGAAATAATGGGAGAGAAGGAGAAATAATGGGAGATGAGCAGAGATAAGCCTAGATGATGGAAATTATGTAGAGATAATGGGAGATAAGGAGAAATAATGGGAGATAAGCAGAGATAAGTCTAAGTAATGGGGAGTTATGGTGAGATAATGAGAGATAAGGAGAAATAATGGGAGATAAGCAGAGATAAGTCTAGGTAATGGGAGTTATGGTGAGATAATGGGAGATAAGGAGAAATAATGGGAGATAAGGAGAAATATTGCGAGATAAGTCGAAATAAGCCTAGATAATGGGAGATAAGGTGAGATAATAGGAGATAAGGAGAAATAATGGGAGATAAGGAGAAATAATGGGAGATGAGCAGAGATAAGCTTGGATAATGAAAATTATGTAGAGATAATGGGAGATAAGGAAAAATAATGGGAGATAAGGGGAAATAATGGCAGATATTTTATTTCGTTAGGTAACATAAGGAATAATCAGTGACGATAGAAGTGAATCAAGTCCACGCGAGCGGAGCCGCGGGCACGGCTAGTATAACATATAAATGAATTATCATTTAATATTATTTTTTTAAAAAAAGTATAATAACTGGATTACGTTATTTCTTAGAGAGAGGGACAAATTTGTTGTTTATTTTCGAGCTGCGTATTCGTAAAAAGTACTGAGTAAATAACAATTTTTGTTGAAGCATAATCCCACACGTCTGCGACTCCATAGAAAAATATTAATGAGCCCAATCTCTTCAGGAATGGAAAATTTACCTTAATTACTAGATCCACATATCCATGATCATCATCTGATGAAACTGGCGTATACGATCTAATTACTAGGTCATCTCCTATCCTGGCAGATAAATGTATATGTTGTCCAACAGGTAACCCTAAAAGAATAAAATAAAACTACAAAGTAATTTACAAAGTAGTTGAATTAGCTTTCCATATTTTACCCAATTTAAAAAAAAAAAAAACAGAGCGTCTGTACTCACTTTGACTATTTTTTTTTCGGGTTATAAAGTTACACATTCACATCACACAACACTATACCATCTACTAAAGTCCGTTTGTTTGGAGTTGATAGCACACAACATGGATTATAAACATTAAAATCTCATAAATCATAAACGTAAGTAAATGATGAAATTAAAAATCTTATTTGTATGATAAAGGCCTAAACGAGTACAACTAACAATTCTTAAGAACTAGAAATCTACAGTGTTATAAAGCTTAATGATAACACAGGGCACCAAAACAAAAAAATATTTTTGTTTTGGTGCCTGGGATTTTAGAGCTGATTTTAACTATATTTGGGACGCTAAATCTATACATGCAATCCGTTTTTCTCTATGAGCTCTACTTATTTAGATACATCAACTTATCTACCAATGTGGTTTTTATTCAGTATATTCATTTATAAGAGTTCTAAAATTATTATATATTCATTAATGTAGGTACAATGGTTTTATTGTCAGTCTGTAATTGAGTAAATTCCAGGTAAATCTATAAATAGTGGAACCATTGCCTATCAGGTACCTGAACTGACCCTTTTAATCACCTAACTCGGGTAAGTCTCGTCAGTTTGTGCGTTCTTACTAATGAGAGTAGATCGAATTTGGCGTGTTATTTTATTTTAAGAAAACGAGTGTTTTTGTGTTATTGAACAGAATTAAAATGAGTTCAGGTTCCAGTTCAAGAAGAAGTTGTGTAAATCAACCTGATGTGTTTTGCTATATATGCGGAGAATACATGTTTCAACAAAACAGACAAACTATTACTGACTTTTAGTAAAGCGAGCGTATCTTGGATACTTTGGAGTTAAGCTTGGTGATCAGGACAAAACGTGGGCCCCGCATCTCGTATGTAAAACTTGTACAGAGAATTTACGGCAGTGGACTACCGGGAAAAGAAAATGTCTAAAATTCGGCGTACCAATGGTTTGGAGAGAACCAAAAAAAACCACTTCAATGATTGTTATTTCTGATTAGTAAATACTAATGGAATCAATCGAAATAACCGCAGTAAGTGGACTTATCTCAATTTAGACTCGGCAATACGCCCTATCCCGCACTCAGATGAAATACCGATTCCAACATTTCATCAGCTACCACATATCTCTGATGACGAATATTTTCCCTCTGATCGCTCTTCTGATACTAATAAAAGTTCTGATGCTAATGAAACTAACAGTGACTATGAAGGGACGTCATCAGTTCCTCAACGCTTCAATCAAAATGAATTAAATGATTTCACCAGGGATCTCAATTTATCGAAAAAAGCTTCTGAAGTACTGGCTTCTAGGTTGAACGACAAAAATTTACTGGAACAAGGAACCAAAATTACCTTTTACCGTACAAGAGAAAAAGATCTGCTACCATTCTTTTCTCAAGAAGACAATCTTGTATTTTGTCACGAAATTAGGGGACTCATGAAAGAAATGGGACTTTCTGAATATATTCCAGATGATTGGCGCCTATTTATTGACAGTTCAAACCGAAGTTTAAAATGTGTCCTTCTATATAATGGGAATAAATATGGTTCAATACCACTAGCTCACTCAACGAAACTGAAAGAAGAATATAATACCATAGCTTTGGTCTTGCAGAAGATAAAGTATTACGAACATCAATGGATGATTTGTGTAGACTTAAAAATGGTAAACTTTCTTCTTGGGCAGCAAAGTGGTTACACGAAATATCCGTGTTTCTTGTGCCTCTGGGATAGTAGGGACAAAACACACCACTGGGTTAAGACAATTAATTAAGGATCCTGCCTTCATAAATTCAATGAATCAAGTTGAACGAGAAGCTTGGACATCATTTGTTGCAGTTGTAGAAAATTTTCTAGGCAAACATAAAGCTCAAAACTATGTTGAAATGGTTAACAAGATGCTTAGTAGTTTCAAATCCTTAGGGTGCAATATGAGTATTAAAATACACTATTTACACAGCCACTTAGACCGTTTTCCAGAAAATTTAGGAGACATGAGTGAGGAACAAGGTGAAAGATTTCACCAAGATATTAAAGTTATGGAGGACCGCTACCAAGGAAGATGGGACATGCACATGATGGCAGATTACTGCTGGAGTTTAAAAAGGGACTGTTTAAAAAAACATTCAAGAATGTCGCGGAAAAGAAGCTTTCCAAGTGTTGAGTGACTATTTCATTTCTTCAATGTTTTTTTTTTGTTTGTAAGTACGACATAATATTGTATTTTGTATAACTAAAATAAAAATTTCGTATCTACTTTTGTTTACTACACTTACGGATTTGAGTTACAATAATGTAACTTATATTTCTCTAAAATTTTATATCTTAAAAATTTGAGCTCCTAGGTACAAATGAAGACGTTATTTGAATTCAGGACATCAAATTGATATAGAATCAGCTCAAAAAACCTCGACACCAAAACAGCTGTTCCCCTGTGTAATAAGTACAATAAAATTATTTGGGATTTTAGCAGTTATTGGAATATAATTAACCAAAGTACTTATCGGTAGGTAGGTGTCAAAGTACTTATCGGTAGGTAGGTGCCTAAGTACCTAAGTATGCAATAAGAAAATGAGGGACACACAGTGAAAAAATTTTGGATTGACAAAAACATTAAGAGTGCCAAACAAACTTTTATGAAAGGTTGGTCAACCGGATTACAACCCCAATCAGGAAAAGGTCGCAGGCTAATTATAGCACATATTGGTAGTGAAAATGGATTTCTCGACGGTGGCTTGTTGGAATTCGAATCAAAATCAACTAAAAATTACCAAGAGGAGATGACGGCGGATGTTTTTAAGGAGTACTTTCAACAAATGATTGAATGTATACCAACAGAATCAGTTATAGTATTACACAATGGCCCATACCATTCTCGATTATTAGAACGACTCCCGACAAATTATTGGAAGAAAGCGGATATTCTTCAATGGATAAGAGACAAAAATTTCAAACATAAAGATGGTATGTTAAAAGCGGAACTTATCAAATTTGCGAAAGAAAATAAGGCAGAGTTCAAGAAATACGCAGTCGATGAAATGGCAAAGGAACGGAATATCACAGTGCTTGATTACCTCCATATCATTGCGAATTGAATCCCATAGAGCTAATTTGGGCACAAATGAAAGATTTCGTTGCAAGGGAAAACACCACGTTCAAACTTCAAGACGTAAGACAATTACTCGCCGGAATAGAGAGGATAAGGAAATAAAATGTAACTTGACGAATACATCGAAGAAACTGTGGAAATAGAACCTTTAACTATCAATTTAAGAGAAGTCGCGTCTTCAGATTTTGAAGATGATGATTGTTTTGAATTGTAATTAAAGTATTTACAGTCCCTGGCCAAATTATTAGACGCACTGTATTTTTTTTAGTAATTTTATGTTTCTTAAGAGTTTTTATGCAATAATGGTATATTTAAACTACAATATTATTGATTTTTATTTAAAAGAATTGTTGTAGACTACATATTTGTATTTATTTTTAACATATGGCAACACTGTGTTGACAAAGTGATACATGAACATAAACAACTACAAACCTGTATCAGTCGCGATCGGAATCGAGTCAGGTACGGACGTGTTTCTGTGGCTTTATGGACTGTGATTGTTTGTTTAACAGTTTTATACTACTCAGTTATTAGTTTATTTTGTATGCAGTGTTTTAAAAAAGTAATTGGACTATTTTCATTATGGGTAGAAAAGGCGATCTTTCACCACGTAAAAAAGCTGAAGTGAAGCCCTTGTGATTGCGAAAACATTTACAAACCGAGAAATATCACGAAGATTGGAGGTTTCTGAAGCTAGTGTACGACGCATAAAAAAGAAAATTGAGTCAGGGAAGGAATTAAGCCCGAAAAGAAAGAAAAGATGCGGTAGAAAACCAATTTTCACTCCACGGTCAGAGAGATGTTTGAAGAAAATTTGTGTAGAAAACAGATTTGCTACCACAAAGGTAATAAAATCACAACTCCAGGATGCTAGCGTAAATGCTTCTGAGCGCACTGTTCGAAGAAAATTGAAAGAATTAGATTTTAAGGCCTGTCGCCCCGCCAGGAAGCCCAAGTTAACAGCTGCAATGAAAGCAAAGCACCTGAAGTGGGCCAAACAATGGCAAGACAAAGGTGTGGACTTCTGGAGATCGGTAAGATACAGCAATTTAATCAATAATTGATACATTATTATCATTTCCAGTTAAATAAAGCAAATAAACATGGAAGTTTATATATTTTTCCTATTTTTGTCAGGTCTGCTTCAGTGACGAAAGCACATTCGAAATTTTGCAGAATAAAGCTCAGTATGTGCGTCGTCGTCATGGAGAAAAGTTTCATCCTGATTGTGTCGTCCCGACGGTTAAACATCCCACCAAAGTGATGATTTGGTCAGTCATCAGCGGCAAGGGCACTGGACGTCTGTACGTCGTCAAAGGAATAATGAGGCAAGATCAGTACAAAGAAGTATTACAAAATCGGTTGATTCCGCAGCTCAGAGAATGGTTTCCAAATGGGGAACCATTCACTTTCATGCAAGATAGAGCTCCCTGCCACACTGCTCGGTCTGTTAAAGCTTTTTTGGCAGAAAAAAATATCCCTCTGTTGGATTGGCCCTGATATGAACCCCATTGAAAATGTGTGGGAGCTGATGAAAAGAGAAGTGGCTAAAGATGTGATTACCAACAAAACCCAGCTCCTAGAAAAGATGATTCATGTGTGGAATCATCATCCTCAAATGCAGGAGACAGTACAATCTTGCATTGATAGTATACCGCGCAGAATTTGATAGCGGCTAAAGGTAGCTCAACTAAATATTGACTTTTACTAACATTAATTTCACTTTTCTTTAAAACTTAATAAACTTATGCTTTTCTAAATTAATGCTGTTTTATTTATGTCAAATAAATAGGTAATTGATTGGATAATATAAAAATAAAAAACAAATCAATTTAAAATAATAAACCGGTACAATATCACTCGGTAATTAATATTTTACATGAAATCTTGCAGTGCGTCTAATAATTTGGCCAGGGACTGTATATACTGTGAATTGTGAATTATTATATACATAGATCTATAGAGAAAAAAAATTTTGGTAATAAATCTTATATTTCTATAACTTTATTTTTAAGATAATTTTATTTATTAAACACTAAAAGCAGGTTACGCTCGGACGGTTATGCTACCGATGAACCCTCATTTACATTCTATGGTATAGTAGAGCTTTTCTGCCTAAAATAATTCAAAACAGGTAGCAAAATCCAGTAAAACGCATAAGAAATCTCTTTTTTTGGGCGCACTGCAACATGTATTTTCTGCTATCAACTCCAAACAAAAACACTTTAAGTAAACTAAATCTTCCACTTTGTCAGAGGTGTTTTACTATATTCACGACGTTATTCCAAACGTCACCTAATGATGTTTAGTTGTTAAGAAAACGCAAAATAAAAATATGTCGTTAAGACCTTGTAAATATAGGTACATAAATTAGCAAAGGGTCTGAGATATTTTAAACACGCACAAATAAACGTAAACTAGGGCAAATACTTCTGTTATGGTGTCTGTGACTACCCGAGAGATGCGGGTACCCAGCGCGTTTGTGCAGAACGGCGACCGCAACTCTGCGGCGGCCATATTTCCAAAATCGTACTTACCCAAAAAAACCTAATATGCAGCACAAATAAAATTGGTAAACAATGCCCGATTTAAAATTTTACATTCCTATCTTTTCCACTTCGTATAATACTCTGGAACGAAGTAACTTTATTTACAACAATCGTAACTACAAACAGTGCTGGAAATACCCTACATCAGGGGTGCTCAAACTTGAACTGCTGGTGATCTACCTCAATAATACTACGATCGATCGACTCTGAGAGGCTGCAAGTAAGTGTGATGCAGGATTGTCGTCTAGGTAGGGTGTATCGTGGCATAGATATTAGTTTTCCGCACAATATGCATTTTTTTAGTCAAGGTAAGTGTAGGTCTGCTCTAAAATGTCAATGAAAAAACTCATAATTATTCAAAATTGCGAGTTTATTGGTTCTTACAAAACAAACGAGTTCTAGTGTCTAAACTTAACTAAAGAGTGACTTTGGATGTTGAAGCGTAGCACTGCATGTCCTCAGCATACTTTTCATAAGATGGTACGTAATTACCGAGTGCTAATTGCAAGCATGATGACATATGTTCATCAGTTAGTCGATTGCGATATTTTGACTTAATTATCTTCATTTCAGAAAATGCAGACTCGCACAAGTAAGTTGACCCAAACATTGCTGTCAGTTGAAGGGTGATTTGCCTTAGATTCGGATATTTATCTTCAGATATAAAACACCAGAATTTTGTATCAGATGTTGTGGCTTTGAGATGTATATCTGACATAATCTGCACTAACTCATTTTCAACAGAACATGAGTCCATGTTAAACCGACTTGCTATTTCAGTAGCTAATTTCTCAATGTTTTTACACGAAAAAGGATAACTCATAAATGATGCGATATTTGCCAATTTACTGAAATCATTAAAACGTATTTCGAATTGGCCCAAAATATTTGATAATTCTGCCTCATAAATATCATAATTCAACTGAGGAATCCTTGCTTTCAAAGACGAAAAATTTTTTTAGATCCTTTCTTTTCAGTTGATTTATCATAAGTTGCAATTTACTTTTGAATGCGTTTATTGCGCTAATCATCTCAATAATAGTTTTTCCTTTACCTTGAAGCTCCAAATTAATGGTGTTTAAATGCATTGTGATGTCTGTCAAAAATGCCAAATCAGTCAGCCATTTTCCGTTTTTTTCAGCATCTGAGTGTCATCACCTCTTTCGTCCAGAAAAGCTGTCATTTCGGGCAATAATTCTTGAAACCTTTCTAGGAATTTTTCTGCGACTCAACCACCTGACGTCCGTGTGAAGAACTAAATCAGTGCGTTCAGCTGACTCACTATCTTCCAACTTCAATTTAAAGAGCCGTCGTTGCAAGCTACGTGCACGGATAAAATTCACAATTTTTATTTCAATTCCCATAATCTCCTCCATGTTTAGAACTTTTGAACACAAAACTTGTTGATGTATAATGCAATGGAAAGAGAAAAATGAAGGTAAATCATAATTAGCTCGACACAATGCCACAAAACCGTTTTTGTTTCCAGTCATTGCTGGTGCTGCTCCATCGGTGGTAATGCACACTAGTTTATATATTGGTAGCTTGTAGTTTGTTACAAAATTGAAGAAAACGTCATATATATCTTCGCCACGGGTCTTTCCTTTCAGAGGAATCATTGTCAAAAACTCTTCTTTAGCCGACATGTCATTGAATACCATTCGAATAAAAATACACAGCTGGGCAGTGTCTGTCATATCGGTGGATTCGTCGAACTGTAAAGAAAAGTATGTACATTCCATGATATCATGTTTTAGTTTATCTGCCATGTCCTGACTCATGACTTCAACACGCCTTGTGACAGTCGGACGAGATAACTGAAGTTCTCTAATAGCAGACATAATCTCTGTTTTATTTTTAAAATCTCCAAATAAAGTCTCACCGGCTTCAATCAATGCTTCCTTCACAACCAATCCAACATCAAATGATTTATTGTGTTTCGCCAATATATGAGATATTTTAAATGACGCGATCGTTGCAGCTTTTGATTGTTTGGCTGGTCTTGTGAACATGGTTTGTTCTTTTTTTTTCAAACAAGTTATCAAATCACGTACTTTTCGTTTTCTTAATTCACTCTGTGACGGAATTTATGATGCCTCTATAAGTTCCCACGCTTAGGTATTGCAACTGACGCACGGCAAATGAGACAAATGCGCTTATCCTTTACCATACAAAAGAAAAATTCTTCCTCCCAATCGTTATTAAAATGATAAGTTTTACTTTTCTTCGCCGCACTCATTTTGGACTATTTATTAATAAACTTTGTATCGATGTATCGCCTTCAAGTTACAACTCAGTCTGACTCCTATTTCTGCAGGCGCAACATTTATATCGGCGCGAACGAAGTCTCGAATGTTCCGTCAAACACGCCGCCCGAAGTTTCTAGAAAAATCGGCGGGAATCAAAAACGCGGCTTTTCTTTGACAAGTACCGCGCGTTCCTTTGTTAAAGCCGCCTTTTGCCGCTAGCAGGGGGTTATTACGATAAAAGAAAGTGATGAGGGGGTTATTCTGGCCTAATTGTGGAACGAATAAATTTTAGTTATACATTTTGTTTTAGTTACCTAAAAAAAATCTGTGAATAGTTCTATATCGGAATTTTTTTCTCGAGATCGACTCAAAAAGCTCTCGGTTTGAGCACCCTGCCCTACATTGTCCTTTTTCGAAGGGCAATTTATTTTAGTTCCTTTCAGAGTTCGTAGATTTCTATTTCTTATATTATAAAGAATTATTGGACTTACCAAGAACCATATCCTTGGATGGCAAACCAAACCTATAGTTTCTTGTGTCATGACTAATAATAGTCTTTTTCTATAAGAGGTAGTTTGTATTTGACCTGGGAATCTTCCAGTAATACTTTTTTTGCCTTCCCTACGAAAAATTGGGCTTGGTCAAGATTTTTTTTAATGACTTTTTAAATCCGATATTTTCATTATTCAAAACATATTTAAAAAAAAAAAATAAAAGAACTTAAAACATAATAATCTTCAAGAAATCTTAATTACTTTACCTTTTTTTAGAAGCTGATTGATTTGCGAAATAGAATTTGTAAATTATCAATGATGTGACAACTATCCCAACTCCTAACGCTATGGGAAGTACCTAAAACATTATTTGGTGGATTAGATTTTTTTGCATAAATAATAAGCAAAAATTAGTAGAAATGGTTGTTCAAAAAATGTAAATGAAAAAAAATATGAGCACTTATAAGGATTGAATTTTCACCATTATCAATAAACGCCCGATAAAAAAAGTTTCATTTGATCGCTTTACGTATGAATTTTTTCGCATTTGCGAGGTACTATATTCGTATAGTAATTTTATTCCACAACTACAGCTAAAATGACCTAGTTGTCTAGTAATTTAGCTGAGGTTCCGTAAATATATATATATATATATATATATATATATATATATATATATATATATATATATATATATATATATATATATATATATATATATACAGTAGAACCCCGATTAACCGAGCTCCGGATTAACCGAGCCAATCTAAAAACCTGATTATCCGAGGTACGCGCATCTATGCTGCGTATTAACCGAGCTTCTAAAATATGTATGTATATATTTCCATTTAAAATCGTCGGGGCCTTCGGGGAATCCCCCTGGCCCGTGTGAGGGGTTTCCCTATTTATGTTTTTGGACTTTCAGCATGTAAATTTGCGTGAATGCAGTGCGTTATAGCGTTTACTACGGAGAAGTACGAGTATATTCACATAATTTATTTGGTTGGATTTTGGTAGTTAAGTGTAATTAATACGAACTGCTTTGTTTGAATTTTTGTTTGTCGTATTATAATGGAGCAAAACAAGCGTAAAAGAATCGTCGTTCCTACTGAAGAAAAATTAAAAGCCATCAGAAGAATTGAAGCAGGAGAGACAATTAAAGTTGTTGCACGAGATTATGGAGTACGTGAGGTAACAGTTGGAGATTGGAATAGAAACCGCACAAAAATAGAAGAATGGTGTATAAATCAAGCCTCCTCGTCCTCAGGAAGAAAATCAATGAAAACCGGAAACTATGAAAAGGTTAACGAAGCTTTATTCATGTGGTTTAACCAACAGAGATCAAAAGGTGTGCCTTTGTCAGGTCCAATTTTACAACAGAAAGCAATAATGATTAGTAGGCAATTTCCAGAGATAGATCAGTTTTACCGCCAGTTCTGGATGGCTTGACCGCTGGAAAAAACGGTACGGTGTACGACAACTAACTGTATGTGGTGAAAAACTTTCTGTTGATGTGTCATCAATTGAGAAGTTTAAGCAGAACTTTAAAAAGCAAATCGAAAATTGTGGATACACATGTGATCAAATTTACAACTGTGACGAAACTGGTCTGAATCATAAAATGCTTCCATCAAAAACATTGATATCTCGACAGGAAAAGTCAGCTCCTGGGCACAAACGAAGTAAGGAAAGATTAACTATAATGGGATGTTCCAATGCATTTAGCAAGCACAAAATCCCACTGATGGTGATTGGCAAGTCTGCACGTACAAGAGCTTTAAAAGATATCTCGCCCAAAGCCCTACCAGTCTAATATCGTCTTCCTATTAAAGCAATTTTGTTAATGGATAATTCTCCCTCTCGCCCTGGAGAAGGACTTTATGTGGGCGAAATTGTTGTAAAATTTTTTCCTCCAAATGTAACCAGCATAATGCAACCAATGGATCAAGGCATTCTCGAAAACCTTAAAAAAAATTATAGGCGTTTATATCTTGAACATTTGTTAGAAAACACAGAAAAGGAGGATATTATCAATGGGATGAGAAAAGTTACACTGAAAAATGTTATTTACTTGATAAGTCAAGCTTGGGATTCTGTGCGTACTACCACTATTCAAAAATCTTGGTCAAAAGTTATTGATTTTAAGGACTATAATGACAGTGAAGATAATACTCCATTAAATGAATTAGCTTTGAAATTAAGAAGCTATAGAGAAATGTACTGTTCAAATTTTGACAGCGAGATAGAAGAAAAAGAAAAAAGTTTATTTGAATTAATGCAAAAATTAAAAGGTTGCGAAAATGTGACAAGAGAAGATGTTATTGAATGGATTACAGCAGATAATTTAGAAGAAGAAATGAGTTTTCAAGAAATAACGAATGCCTTTCAGCAAACCGAAAAATCAGATGACGATGACGAAGCGGAGGTGGATGAACAGTCTCCCACTAAGATCTCTCATCAAGAAGGTTTTGCTTCTTTGAAAAAAGCTTTGAGGTATACCCAACAACAATCAGAGGCAACCCCAGCGGATTTGCTTCTTCTTAATAGATGGAGAAACATTGCAGCGAGAAAAAGAAGATGCAATATGAAACAGAAGCGCATAGATACCTATTTCACTGTTTTATAATGTATGTACCTATTTATACGAGGCTGGTTTGAAAAGTCCGTGCAAAAATAAAAACTACTTATGTGTTTGGGGTAAACCTTTTTTATTTTTCGACATAGTCTCCTTTTAGGCTTATACACTTCGTCCAACGATGTTCTAGTTGGTTAATCCCTTCCGAATAATAGGATTTGTCCAAGTCTGCAAAATATCCATTAGTGTCTGCAATCACCTCCTCGTTTGAATAAAATCTTTGTCCCGCCAGCCATTTCTTCAAATTGGGGAACAAATAGTAGTCCGAGGGAGCCAAGTCTGGAGAATAGGGGGGATGTGAAACGAGCTGGAATCCTATTTCCATTAATTTTGCGACCACAACTGCTGAGGTGTGTGCTGGTGCGTTGTCGTGATGGAAAAGGACTTTCTTGATGGCCAATCGCGGGTGTTTTTCTTGCAGCTCGGTTTTCAAACGGTCCAATAACGATGAATAATATTCACCTGTAATAGTTTTACCCTTTTCCAGATAGTCGATGAGGATTATCCCTTGCGAATCCCAAAAGACAGTCGCCATAAACTTTCCGGCCGAAGGAACGGTCTTCGCCTTTTTTGGTGCAGATTCCCCCTTGGTAACCCATTGTTTAGATTGTTGTTTGGTCTCAGGAGTATAGTAATGTATCCATGTTTCATCCACAGTGACGAAACGACGCTTAAAGTCCTCCGGATTCTTCTGGAACAGCTGCAAACCATCCTTGCAACACTTCACACGATTCCGTTTTTGGTCAAGCGTGAGTAATCGCGGCACCCATCTTGCGGATAGCTTTCTCATGTCCAAATGTTTATGCAAAATATTATGTACCCGTTCAGTCAAGATGCCCACAGCACTAGCAATCTCACGCACCTTAACTCTTCCGTCATCCATCACCATATCATGGATTTGATCAATGATTTCTGGAGTCGTAACCTCCACAGGCCGTCCAGAACGTTCAGCGTCACTTGTGCCCATATGGCCAGTCCGAAAATTTTGAAACCACTTATAAACTGTTCTAATCGAAGGTGCAGAGTCACCATAATGTTTATCAAGCTTCTCTTTAGTCTCCTGAGCGTTTTGCCTTTCATAAAGTAATGTTTAATCACCACACGAAATTCTTTTTTCGTCCATTTCTTGAAAATCACTCGACTTCCTTGATTCATACGAATGCCAAACACAAAGAAATAGACCAATATGGCTGAAACTTGGTGTGCGTTCATTCAAGAGATGCTACTAACTAAACATGACCTCGATACGCGCCAGTGGTGCCATTTCTCGGACTTTGCACGGACTTTTCAAACCAGCCTCGTATGTTAAAAACGTTAATATATCGGTTTAAAGTATTGGTGTTTATTTTTTAATGAATAAAAAACAAATCCGGATTATCGGAGTTTTCGTTATCCGAGGAGGGTGCCCCCACGTTACCTCGGATAACCGGGGTTCTACTGTATATATATATATATATATATATATATATATATATATATATATATATATATATATATATATATATATATATATATAGTATGGAAACATTTAAATTCCCATCTCTAGTCTACATTTAAACGGTTTACAATTTATTTATTAATCGTGTACATTTTTTTTTTTTTTTTTTTTTTTTTTTTTTATGGGTCTAGCACACGTGCTACAGGGAAGTCCCTAAAGCGCTACAGGAGCGACACGTGTGCAGAGAAAACGATTCACGTTGTTCTTGAATCGCTGTAGATTGTACTCGATGGGAAACACAGTCCTGGGTAAACCATTCCAAAGGTATGATGTTCTCCATATAAAAGACTGCTTGAAAAGCGTTGTACGAGGAGTAACAAGCTGAACCTCATACGGATGTGAAGCATCAGCGCGACGTGTACTTCTAATATGCACCGCTCTGGGAGGAATCAAACGGGCCACATCTTTCGAACACTTTCCATGAAAGTACTTGTAGAATAGGCTCAAGTCGCCAACCGTTCTTCGATGTTCCAGCGAATCAAGGCCGTCGGTCAATTCCGGGTGTCCAATCAGACGAACAGCTCTTCTCTGGATAGAATCCAACAAATGCAGTGTATGTTTGGGAGCGGAGCTCCAAACATGGGAGCAGTATTCCATAGTTGGTCGAATTTGAGCTTTGTAAAGAATTAACAGTTGTTGTGGAGTGTAAAGCTTTCTGGTTCGAAACAATATTCCCAACTTTTGAGAAGCTCTTCTTGCTATGCCTGCAACATGTTCATGCCAGGACATATTTGCTCCCAAATTAACGCCTAACAGATTGAGTGACGATGTTAGAGGGATGGAGTGCCCCGACATAACTATGTCGGGTTCTGCAACGTTAACTTTTTTAGAAAAAACTGCCGCCTGGGTTTTTTGTAGCATTAAATTCCACTTGGTTACTGTCACCCCAAGATAGAATTTCTTCCAGGTCTTTGTTAAGTTGAATGACTTCCTGCTGTCTGCGGATATTCGTCTGAGTAGTCGATGTCCGAGCGTTCAAAGTGAATGAAGAGATAAGTGTACTGTCATCTGCAAAGCTGTAGATTGGATTCTCGGTCTTTTCCAGCAGATCGTTAATATAAATGAGGAAGAGAGTAGGAGACAATATGGAACCTTGGGGCACACCGGCGTTGATAGTGAAGGTGTTAGAAAGAAATCCGTCAACCGCCACTCGTAAAGAACGCTCTCTGAGGAAACATGAGAGCCACAAACAGAACTTTTCAGACATACCATAAGAACGTAGCTTAGCCAACAGCCCATCGTGCCAAACACGGTCAAATGCCTTGGATATGTCAAGAGCAACCGCTCGAGATTCTCCAAAGTGTTCAATTGCGTTGTTCCAAACATGTGTTACATAAGTCAGAAGATCTCCTGTTGATCTATTTTTACGAAAGCCATATTGGTGATCACTAATAATGTTGAATCCTTCAAGATATTTTAGAAGATGCTGATTGATAGCCTTTTCCATGACTTTCGATATTATTGAGAGTAGTGCGATTGGTCGGTAGTTATTTGGCAAGGTCTTCTTGCCTTTTTTAGGTATCGGCTGAACTGTGGCACATTTCCAGCTGGAAGGAAATATTCCCTTTCTGTAGGATAGATTGAAAAGTCTACAGAAAACTGGTGTTAGTTCCCTCGCACAGTTCTTGAGAACTATGGCAGGTATTCCGTCAGCGCCTGAAGCCTTTTTGGTGTCTAGCTTCATCAAAATACGTTTTATGATACGCTGTCTGAAGACAATATCGGGCATCCTTGACTGCACTATGGGAATAGTAGGTGGTGTTTTTCCTTGGAAATCGACAGTAGAATGTGAAGCAAAGAGTTCAGCCAACAAGTTCGCTTTCTCAACAGGTGTCGTTGCAATAGAATTATCTGGCCGTGTGAGTGGCGGTATGGTGGATTTGGTGAAATTTTGACTAACTGCCTTAGCGACTGACCAAAAGGACCTGGAATTGCCGGACAAGCGAGAAGTTTGTTTCTAATCCGTTGATTGTGTACCTCCTTGGTTTCGTCGATAATTTCTTTGCATCTGTTCCTGGCACGAACAAAGATGTTACGATTTATGGTGTTAGGATCTTCACGCCACTGTTGGTATGCAAGATGTTTAGAAGCAACAGCTTCTTTGCATTTTAGGTCAAACCAAGGCTTGCCGTTGGAAGAGCATTTCTTCGAAAAAGGGATGTAAGCATCCATACCGGCCAAAATAACATCGGAAACCTCCCTGGCGCAGTCAGATGGGTCGTCGGATCGAAAACAAACGTCCAACCAAGGAAAGTTCGAAAATATTCCATGAGATCTTCCCATTTAGCAGATTTGTAGTGCCAAATCTTGCGCGGTTTGGGCGCCTCTCTGTCACTGATTGGTAGAATACTCGATGTCGAAAGTAGTTTATGGTCGGAAGAACCTAACGGTGGATTTACGCTGACCGTGTAAATCTCCGGATTAGTGGTTAAAAACAGATCAAGAAGACTGGCGAACTCTCCGTCTCGATCAGGGATCCGTGTTGGTTCATCAATAAGCTGAGTCAAGCCACAACTGATTGAAAATGATTCGGCTTCACGACCTTGTTCGTCGGTAGTATTTGAATATTTAAGCCAGTTGATGTTGTGGACATTAAAGTCGCCCAGGATGGCAATTTCGGCATTTGGATAGTTAATTTGTAAATGATCTATGGTGTCTGCAAGAGAAGCGAAAAGTGTTCTAAAGTTTGTATCACTTGGTGGTCGATAGAGGATACAGACGAACCTTGTGGTTGGTCGAGTCGTTATTTTTAACCACATAACATCAAAGTTTGGGGGCTCCAGAGCCTCTTCTCGTTGGCAAGAGAGGTCGCTTCTGACATAAAGACAGATTCCAAAGTTACGCCTAAATCGGGAATAGAAATCGTACCCAGGATAAAGATAGTTTACTGTGCTGGTCGATGAACTGACCTTAGTTTCACAGAGAGCGAGTACATGAGGTTTATTTGATTGCAGGTGTTGGTGCACTGAATTTATGTTCGAATTTAAACCTCGTATGTTGCAAAAATCCATTTTGAAATTCTCTTCTTTGCATGTCGACCCCCCTGAACCAGCCCCCACCCGGAGATCCGAACGGGGGGCTATTTTACCTCCGGAATTTTTTGTATCCAGGTGCCTCATCATGCTATTTGGTCCCACAGTCCGGGACATCGGCACAGCCACGAAACGTTAAGCAACTTCACGCAGCTTAAGCCGATGCGATGGTATCACACCGGGCGATGCTGGTGGGATCTGGGCATCTACCATCTAGATTGTTCTTTAAGTCGCCTCCTACGACAGGCAGAACATACCGGGGGAGATATTCTATCCCGCCCCCCCACGGGCTAACAAACATTTTGAAGACTAAAACAGTTATTGTTGATTGAAAGTATGGAAACATTTTTGTTATAAAATAAATTAAGACGACTAAGATGTGATATTTAATATTTAGTGGGATATCCTTTTGGGTCAATCACTGCTCGACATCTTCTGCCCATAGAGTCAATAAGCCTAGCACAAAAATCGGGTGGTATTTTTTTCCTATTCTTGTTTTAATGCGATCCAAAGTTCGTCCCGGTTTTTTATATTTCTTTTCCTAATTTGTTATCCAGATAGTGCCAAAGATTCTCTATCGGGTTCAAATCAGGTGACTGTGAAGGCCAGCGCATCACCCGAATCCTTTGTTCAGAAAAGTAATTCTTGGCCAAGCGAAATGTGTTTTGGGTCATTGTCTTGTTGAAAAATTCATGACAGTGGCAAATCTTCTTCATAAGGAATCAAATTATTTTCCAATATTTCAAGATACATTTGAGCATCCATTCTGCCATTTATCTTTGCCAATGGCCCCGTACCAGACCGTCGAAAACAACCCCATACCATGATATTTCCACCGCCATGTCTGACAGTAGGTATAAGGTCAATCATCGCTCCTGATGAAGCTAACATGGTTAACGAAACGCGCGTCGAGCACAAAAATAAAGTGTTTGGTGTAGTGGTGATATATACTGAGTAATGTCAAAGTTGTCCGAGTGCCAGTTCTGGACTAAATGTGAGCCGGTGTATCGTCCTGATGAAAAACATATCACCTTCTCCTCGCAATATCTTCTATCCAAGGCTACAATGTATTGTTCAGAACTGTTAAATATACCTAGTTGGTCGAAGTTTTCCCTTTTTGAAAGAAATACTGTGACATCACATCACCCTCTCTGGACACAACATTTAGTACGCGGACACCGGCCGGAAATTTCGTTCTAGCAACAACGGGGACATCCTCGGGGTGGTGATCAAGTCAGCGATCATTTCTTCGATTAATTTTTGCATCAACAGTGAAAATTTTTTCCTGAGAGAAGCTGACAGATAAGCAGACTACAGCGAACCACTCACATTATCTTGGCATCTTCAGAGAGCATCTGTCTTATCTTAATTGTGTAGGAATGGTATCGAAGGTTCTTTTCGACAATTCTACGCATTATGGGCTCGCTAACATCCACAATCGATGCCAGTTTTTGTAACGATTGCCCTGGGTTCTCCGAAATCAGCACTTGAGTCCTTTTGATGACTTCGGGGGTCCTCACGCTTCCCCCCCCCCCCCCCCCCGACGTACTGGAACCTTCGCTGGACTGTTCTTGATCCTTGTAACTTGGCTATCATAACATCATAAAATAGTTGATTTCGAGGAACCGAAAAACCGAACTATTTCCGGTGTTAACTGGCCAGCGCGAAGGCTTCGATGATTGCGGCTCTTCGATTACACTCCGCGACAATTTTCAGACCATTTATATTTATAGTATTTTTCACGATCTAAAAAAATGACCTAGCTACCTACCATATACTCATTCAAAATTCAACAAGATTCGAAAGTGATTAATTTATGGATGTTTAATGACAAGGCATCATGCAGGGCCGCACTACATATACCTGATAACTGTTGGGTTTAAAATTTGACAGTTGAATTTTAATGTTTTATATACTAAATAATACACGATATAGTAATTACACAAATATATTAAAACAGTGCACAGTGCCCTCGCGTACATTTGTTACAATTTTAATTATTAATTAATATCTAGTTCAATATCGCTATCGCTACTATCTTGCAAATCAATAATAAGTTTTTTTACAGGTTCTAAACTATTTATATTTATGTATGTTCATACATCTATATGAGTTTTCAATTTTTTTGACGTGTTGAATACAGTTTCTCCAGTTTTCAACGGTTAAATTTTTGACTTCTGTCTTTGACAACTCAATCATACTACTGTTTAAAGTGGGTGTATTATTGTGAGCACGTATATTAGACTTTATTTTATGCCATATCAATTCGATCGCATTAAAGATACAATAATATGGTACAAGCCGAATTATTCCGTGTCTTGCTTCCTTTGCAATTTTATCACAAACATATTCCTTCGAAAAATTGTAACTTTTTAAAACTTCTAACAATTGTTTAACTGTATAACTTTCATGGAAATATATGTCACGTTCGCCCAAAACGGCTTGTATTTCCCTTTCTCTACTGGTACTTGTTATCTTATTCATTTGGCGACTATGATAGGATGCTTTATCCATCACAAGACAGCTATTCGGTGGTATATTCGGCATTAATTTGTTTTGAAGCCAATCTTCAAAAAATTCAGCGATTGTATCACAATGATAACACAGCCCCACAAAAAAAAAAGTGGGGTATACTTTTGATGCGATATATCAGATCCGTAGTATTTTTGCCCGCTGATCACGAATCTGACGTCAGAATATCGCCATCACATCTCAATTTTTTTCTAACCTCAAAAAATAGGTAAAAATTAGTAAAAATTAAGAAAAATATACTCCTAAAAAATTGATTCAAGCTTTTTCATGAATCCAAAGATGTATTAATATGTATTCGGACACGATAAGCTAATATTCATCGGTTGGATTAAGCCATACAGTTCTGTTTTCTTTCTAACCTCAATAAATCAGACAGATATAGTGCTTCTCGAATGCAAAAACGAATTCAAATTAAAATTCAACCGATTCTTACCAAATTTGGTACACGGGGGTTTTTTGGGTTGCTGATCATGAATCTGAGGTCGGATTTGCAAAATTCAAAATGGCGGATCCAAGATGGCGGACAAAATTTTTGAAAACCAACCGATTCCTACCAAATTTGGTATACAGTTGGGGAATCCTCAAACCTGATACTCTTAAACCCTAAACCCTGAAACCTTAAACTCCCACACCCTGTAACCTCAAAAAATAGACCTCAATAACCCTGTAACTTTAAAAATGAGACCCAATAAACTCAAAACCAGGACTTTTAAACCATATACTCTCAAATAGTAGACCCTTAAACCCTAGAATTGCGAAGGTTAGACCCGCGCCTAACTTTCCTTTTTTTGGCTGTATCTTGTTTTTTTTCCGCGAATGATCTATTCAAAGGCTTTCTGCCCAAACGCTTTTGAGGACTTGTTTCTCTTTTTAGCGACCAGCAATAGTCCGCTAGCATATGGTCATCCCATCGTCCTTGATACCGATTTTCTATGATTTTCAGATCTTGGTGAAAACGTTCCCCTTGCTCCTCACTGTAGTCACTAAGATTATCTGGGAAATCATCGATGTGGGAGTCCAGGAAATGTAATTTTAGATTCATTAAGCAACCTAATGTTTGAAAATTTTTTTACCATTTTCTCGACTATTTCTTTGTACTTAGGACTTTTATTATTTCCCAAAAAGTTTGTTGCGACTTCTTTAAAACTAAGCCAAGCAGCTTTTTCAACTTTATTCATTTTAGTAATAAATAATGAATCTTGAAACAATTTTCTTATTTGTGGCCCGTCAAATACGCCTGCCTTAATTTTAGCTTCAGAAAATTTCGGAAATTTTGTCTGCAAATATTTGAAACATGGGCCGTTTGTATCTAATGCTCTCGTGAATTGCTTCATATGTCCAAGCTTAATGTGAAGCGGGGGAATAAGAACTTTTCCTGGATCTACCAATCGTGGAAACAATACATTATTTTCACCAGGAGTGAACGATTCTCTTGTTGGCCAAATTTTTTTCTTATAATGACGTTCCCTGTCTCTGCTATTCCGCAGACATTTATAACAGGGATAAAGTGTAAACTCTGACTGTTGGCCAAGCAATATTGTTACAATTTTCAGATCTCCACAAATTTTCCAGTTATGATCAGCATATTTTATTTTTATCAAAAGCTGCTTCATTTTTTCATATTGCTCTTCCATAACTGTGGAATGAGCAATCGGAATGGGAGCGTAAACGTTGGTATTATGCAGCAAAACTGCCTTAATGCTCTGTTTAGAAGAATCAATGAACAGTCTCCATTCTTCAGGATCGTATGAGTTATTTTGAAATTCATCCATTAGACCTTTTACATCGGTACAATATGAAAGTGACGATTCCTCGTCCATTGTGAAATATTTTCGAAATTCTTCATCTCTGTTTCTATAATAAGAAATCGTAGCTTCTGGCTTAAGTAAATGTCTTTTCTTTAAAAAGGAAGCAAGATGCTCTGAACCATCTTTGGATAAGCCTAAATCTCTGACTAGATTACTAAGTTCTGACTGTGATACGAGTATTGGTTCTGGTTTACGGTTGTATGGTAGAAATTCTTTATCTGTGTCACTAGTATATGATAGGTTGTCACTAGAACATTCATTAGTAACGTTTTTGAATCTTTTTCGACAGTCTCAATGTTTTCGGCATGAACTGATAAGGTGAAATCATTTGTTTCCATAACATCAGCATCAAGTGGTTCAGGAGGCGGAATTAGTTTAGTTGGTCTTGTTACTGTCGAAACATCGTTATAAGTAATAGTGCTTTTATTTTTTCGGTTATGCCTAGATACAACATTCATACAAAAGTAGCAATCATTTTCACTGTATGGTCTATTCCATATTGCTGGTCTGGAATATTTAATCGCCTTCTTATTGATGTACAACATTATTTTGCAAGAACTGCAAATGATGTGGGGAACCCAATCTGTATCCTGGTGCTGTATTTCAATGTTAAAACAATCCTTATATAAGGTTTTAATCTTATCCGTTATCGGTGACCCCATTTTACTCAATACGTGTTGACAGCAAATATAACAAAATGAATCACTGTTTTTATCGCACTTATGAAAAGTCCTTGTACCGTGAGACCGTTTTCTTGTAGCATTATACTCTACATGAGCCAAGTCACCCACACATGAAGAGCTACGGTCGCTGGATGACGACGGCTGCGGGCCCGCTTTCCCACCCTGACCAACCGCCGATACTGGGTTTCCGAGTCCCTGCATCGTAATTCTCTTTCTTCTACCTGCCATGACGGCATCTAAGCCGTTATCCAGGGACTCTGCAGGCTAGTGGAGTAACACCGTTGCCCACCGTCACCACGTGGAGGTGCCCTGGATGCAGGTAGAAGAATAAAAATCGACCGATGAATTTTCTCGGCGTTCAAAATGGCGCGAAAACATCTGCCATCTTGAATTTTGCAAATCCAACCTCAGATTCGTGATCAGCGATCCCCTTACCAAATTTGGTAAGGATATCTGTCTGATTTATTGAGGTTAGAAAGAAAACAGAACTGTATGGCTCAATCCAACCGATGAATATTAGCTTAGAGTGTCCGAATACATATTAATACATCTTTGGATTCATGAAAGAGCTTGAATCAATTTTTTAGGAGTATATTTTTCTTAATTTTTACTAATTTTTACCTATTTTTTGAGGTTAGAAAAAAATTAAGATGTGATGGCGATATTCTGACGTCAGATTCGTGATCAGCGGGCAAAAATACTACGGATCTGATATATCGCATCAAAAGTATACCCCACTTTTTTTTTTGTGGGGCTGTGTAATCCGAACTGGAATCTGAAATATTCTTGGCTGCTAGAAATAAACATTTTGGTATCCAGCCGTCTTCTGACCCCGCATTTAAAATAGTTATTCTTTTACCTTTATTTGATGGAGCTTTGGTGTGTGGCATTTTTTGGATTTATCAATCCATCCTTTACTGGATGTGTCGTGGGTGTCATACCAAGTCTCATCTAGGTAGATTATCGTTCGATTTTCCGATCTAGCAGTATTTATTTTTTCAAAGATATTCCATTCTGAGTTATTGTAAGCACCGTGATTCCATTATAACTTGCCTTTTGTCTATCCACAATCGACGCCAGTTTTAGTAACGATTTCCCTGGGTCCTCCAAAATCAGGACTTGAGTCCTGTTGATGACTTCGGGGGTCCTCACGTTTCCGCGCCGGTGTACTGGAACCTTCGCTGGACTGTTCTTGAGCCTTGTACTTGGCTATAATAAATAGTCGATTTCGAGGAACCAAAAAACCGAATTATTTCCGGCGTTAACTGGTCAGCGCGAAGGCTTCGATGATTGCGGCTCTTCGATTACACTCCGCACTTGTTTTCGACATGACGACAATTTTGATACCATTACTATTTACTTTAGTTTGCTACTCGCACACCAACGATGCCTCTGGCAGACGCATAATATGACGGGAGATTTCAACTGAATATTGACGCTCTTTTTTTCAAAGTCGATATTTTTTCGGAGTCCAATGAAAACAATTTTTAGGAATTATACCAAGCTGTTATCAGTCAAAACATGATTAGTAAATTATAAAAATAGCATTATTAAAAAGGAAAATAAATTAATTTCACAATAGGTTAACAACAGTTATCTAGATTTTATCATATTTAATAACTAATTAATGTGTACGATTGAAACTTACTTGAATTAAATGGAAAATAAAGTACTACTTTTATAAAATTTTAATAGCCAGCAGGAAATTAAAATATGAACAAAAACGAAGAAAACGAAAAAATAGTCTTGCAATAAAAGTAGCGGTCACTGCCTATGAGCCATAACTTCCGCAAATAACAACGATACATTGGTTCATGAAAAGGAGGAGAGGAGGATGTTTTTATAAGTTATTTACTCAGCCATGAAAATGACATCCTACAAAAAATAGCTTGCTTGTCAAATTACTGAGGCTGTGCTAAGCTGATTTAGTGCCCTGCGACTTCTTTTTTGTTCAAACATCTGAAGAAAGACCTCACGGGCCGAAAAATTCCTTCAAATGGTCCGCTGCGGCATCATTTTTTGAGGCGCGCTTTGGAATAACGGAATGAATCGACTCGAGAAACGCCAGACTAAGACTGTATCTACTTTTTTGGTACTTATTTTTCCTTAAACTACAAAACTATATTGTGTAACTTCGAGAAAGGTTAATATAATATTATTAATGAATTTTGAACGTATGTATAGACCTCTATTTTCTATGTGAATGATTCTTAGAAGTTCTATACCTTTCTGTGTTCTGTTATCTGTATTGCTTTTTGATAATGTAATTAACACTTGCTTTTATTTACAATGAATTAATATTTAGATCAAAGAGTCAATACAGTAATTTCCTAATTATAGTTACATACAGTACTTAGTTATGACCAAGCTGACTTGTCGATTACAACTATATTGGGAATGTGGAATCTTTGGCACAATGACACTACTCAGTATATATCACCACTACACCAAACACTTTATTTTTGCACTCGACGCGCGTTTCGCTAACCATATTAGCTTCATTAGGAGAAATGATTGACTCATATATACCGAGTATTGTCAATTACAGTTTAAAAGGAAAATAACTATATTTAATTTATAGTATAGGTATACAACAATAGAAATAAGTTCTTTATAGGAGGAATATTAATAACAGGTAACTAAATCTTCAAAATTTTAATAGTAACCATAATTATCATCAAAATGGACTTCGATTAGGTGTACTGTCCATTTAACGAACTTATTTTCAGAATATTTTACCCTCCGGCACACATCATCTGACAAAATCATATTACAAAAATTTGTTTGGAATCACATTAAAATTTTTCTTATTTTAATAGCATATTTGATTCAATAATCCATTTATATCAGTTATTTCAATAATCCCATTCCCCCGTGGTTTTGTGATCTCAACACGACACTTAATATTTAAACTTTCAAACCCAGCTTATAAGAAAATAAAATATACTGTCTAAAATTTGAAAATAATAAATATGTTGTTATAGGTTCTGTATTCCTTACAATATATTCACAGAAATTTTTGAAAGATTGGCAAGAAAAAGGAGCAATGTAATTTATAGAGAAAAATAGAAAAAAAAAGTCACTTTCAGAGTATTAATTGTACTTGCAATTAAACAGTGTTAAATTTATCAGGTTTATTATTAGAAAAGGTGTGTCAAACAATTCAGATGAAGTTATTGAAAACTAGAAACCTCTTGAGAATACACCTTTTAGAAAAAAATAATATGTTTTATTTATAATTAATCAAATATAAATAGTTTTAAATAACTGAATACTAGTTTACACAAAAATAAATCTTTTAAAAACCAGAATTTGGAGGATTATTTATTAATCACAAAAAAAATTACACAGGCACATAAAAAAAGTTTTTCACTACCGAACAGATCGCTATACCTATATGTATTTTTGGGCGCTGAAACCGAATCCGAGGTCAGAATTGAGCAATCACGTCAGGATTTTTAAATAACCAGCCGAACTAAGTTTAGAAATAAATTTCAAGCTTTAATGACCAAATCACTCTACCAATACGAACGTTTTATTAAATCAATCAAGGTTCCCTGGAAGGCCGTCTCTTGAGCAAATACGCCTAAACAAAATGTACATTAGTAATGATAATATTGTTTCATGCATATGTATTTTTTCAAAAATGCATTTAAGATAGTGAAAAGTTGTCTTGTGAAAGCAAGCAATAGAGATTTATTAAAATAATCAACAACTCCAACAACTTTAATCGCATACCATGATTTCTATGAAATCATAGTTTGAACTAAAAACAGAGGAACTGCAAAAAAAATCATTAATGCAGCAACTTAAACGTTGACGGATAATACTGTTGATGATTACATGTGATGTAAATAAAGCATAATTAAATTTAGTTATGATTTAGAATAATAGTCTTAGCGCGCCCTGATTGAGTTAGAAATTTCTTATTTGCAAATTTTAGAGCATAAAAAAGTGTGACTCGAACAAATAATTTGTGAAAATAATTATATGGAATATTGCAATTCTCAACGGCACAACAATAACCTCCTTTCCCCATGATTATATAAATTGTTTCTCAACCTTTTCGATTCTCTTCACTTACAAACGTTTTTAATTCTCTTTTTCTTCTGTCTTTATATTCATATAAACTGCAGTCACATCAAGAAACGATGGACAATATATTTCCAAAGACACATTCCGAGATCGGATGTAAACACTGAGCGGCCATTTTGAAAAAGGACCCGTCGACGCACGCGCCGTCAAAATCTCGTCACAAAATTGGAGCTCAGTTTCGCTACTGTAGTATGTTTACTGTGCTAAGGGTTTTAGTGTAGACGGTAGTTATGTAGCAAAATATTTTGTAAGTTCTGCGAGTCTGCCTTTAAAACCAGGTAGATAACTTAAAAGACTCTCACAGACAAATAGGTTTTTTTCTGAGCAAGAGCGTAAAATGCAGATACAACAAATCTTAAACAGTTGTTTTAAAAATAACACAGGTCGACAAAATTGGACTAAACTCCAGACCCTGAGACCAGAGTATACTTTCCCAAAGGTTTTTGATGAACTCAATCCGAATCTGACCTCAGAATTGCTGAATCACATAAGGTTTTCGAGATATCCTATCCTAAAAACACGTAAAACACGGTTTTTCCCTCTATTCCGGATTATATTACACCGCGAATTAGTTTTTCTCCATAAAACACGTTGAGGCATATGAGAGTACTACCCTTTCCTATCAAAATGAATTTTGAATTGTTCAGATATCATATTTCTTATCGAAGAAACCATCTTTCTAGTAGCAACATTGTTTATTTATTTTTGTGTGTCCCATTTTAATGTACCAAACTTATTAATTTTTTTATGTCAACTCCTAGTAAAAAAGTTTCAGGGCAATAAAATGATATAATTGTGATGACCTTGAAAGATCATTTTGAAGTTCACTTTAAGGTCAACACTCATTTTTTAAATAGGAACCCATATTTTTTATGACGGCATCATGTTTCTCTAAGAAAAATGCATAACTTTTGTTTAAAAAATTTTCCTCGCTAATAGTCCGTTCTTCAATAGTTCATTGAGAAAAGGCATTACCCTCTTAATCCCCAAACAAGCATAAAGGCAAATGAACCTAACATAACCTCAGGCGTCGAGTGAAAATTGCTAAAAGATATTACATTCTCAAATCCTAAAAGAATCAAAATTTAACCCAACAGAAAGGCAACCGTAACAAACTCTTAACCAAATTGGTGTGGTTGTAACGACGATTTCGTCGAGAAGAAATAAAATATCTGAAAAATTCAAAATGCATTTTGAAGGGGAAGAGTAATACGAGTCGCAACGAGTTTTATGGAGAAAAATTAATTCGCGGTATAATATAATGTCGAATGTAGCGAAAAACCGTGTTTTTTGCATTTTTAGGTTAGGATATCTCGCAAACCTGATGTGATGGAGTAAATCTGAGGTCGGATTTGGATTCAGTGTACCAAAAACCTTCGAAAAAGTACAGTCTGATCTCTAGGTCTGAAAAATGTTTGCCTTTGTAACAGACGCATTAAATATGTAGAGCGTATAAAGCTGTGATGTAAATTTGATACAGCAACCCAATCGAACAAAAAAAAAATCAAAGTGTGTGACATGTAGTACTCGTATTCAATGCGAAATACTAGGTATTTGTAATATTGAGACGCATTCCATAATATAATTAGAGAAAATAACCGATCAAGTGCAAGTTGAACTTGCGCAATTAGTGTTCCGTACGCTGATTGCTTCTGAAATAAAAATTTTTGTTACGGAGGTATAAAATGATCAGTGACTTCACAAAACACACCCCAAATGAGTTTTCAACAAAGTTTGTTTCCGGTCTTTACTGAAAACTGATGACCTTGAAATTTTACCAGATAAATTATTAAAGGTGCACTCGTGATAATTTTCGTTCAATCTACACCCCGTGAAGAATATTCCAGAATTTTTTCAAAATTTTTGGATCAGTATTTTCGAGATAAGGGGGGACAGCGATTTTTCGCGATTTTTTCAAAATAATACAAAAGTGTGCGCATGTAAGATATTATATATATTTCTGAACCCCACTCGATGACCTAGTAAAAAAATTTTTTTTTCCACTTCCGATTTCACCCTGCAAAACCTCTTAGGTCAAAATTTAACTTTCAAAACTGCACGGCTCTGATGAGTACCAAATTTCAACTTTCTACGTCAAATAGTTTCGGAAAAAATAGGGTGCGACAGACGGACAGACACCGAATACTAAAAAGATGATACAACAAGAAGACAAAGACAGTAGTCAAAAAGTGTCTTGTTGGATATTAGTTCATGAATATCATAAAAACAAGAGGCACAGAGAAAATAAAAAGGTATTAATGATAACAACAAATGTACCGGGAACGAAAATTAGCGTCCTGGCTACATTTTATTTATGAAAAAATGTGTTAAAAAAGTAAAGGTGAACTAATACATGGAAATGTTATTAAATACTTGCAATCAAAATTAAGGAAAATAAATAAATAATTAATTCAAGCTGTCAAACTCTAATATCTAATTACCAGTAAAGAAGTTGGAACTTTTGATATGTTCAAGTTCATTTTAGAATCAATTATTTTTATTTGCTAACTGAATGACATAAGGTGAGTCGTTTCACCTGAAAAACATAATAACGATAAAATGAAGAATTTACAAATATGTACACAAAATATACATATATATATATATATATATATATATATATATATATATATATATATATATATATATATATATATATATAATATTTGAACAGAAAAAGAACTTTGAATTGTTGTGGCTGTTACTTGATGGAAATTCATAACGAATGTAATGAAACACTAATATTGTCAAATTTCCACTTTATTTAGTTTCACTGAAACTGTATGACGCGTTTCGCAATACTATAGCTTCTTCTGATACAAAATGATATTTGAATATTAGTGTTGTTACATTTATATAAATACCCTAAGGTAGATAGGTAATAAAATTAATACTATATGCTAATGAATATTGCTGGGAAATCCATGCTGAATATTAATTGTATAAATTGAGTAAGGGGGAGTTACCATGGGCCAGACAAGTATCTTTTTGTTCGTTTAAGATGATATCGGAATTTTTATCTATCTATAAATTACTACCAGAAAGGGTGATGATAATATTTACACATTGCTGATACAACTTATAATTAATAATACTGGTGGTTTAAAATCGATTGGGCCTGTTAATAGTGCATTTTGTAGATAATAGACACGTTAAATTTTGGTTCAAGCCAAGCAATTTTTTTCCATGTTTTGGGCATAAGACGTGTAGTACCAGATTTGTTTCGAAATTATTGAATCTCGACTAAAAGCAGTCTAGAATGAAGATTGTTTAGGAATGACTGAATGAAGCCAATGATGATCTAGAACTGCACAACTGGGCCATAACTGGTGATGAGACATGGGTGCCGAATATGACGTCGAAACTAAGACCCAATCGTCCCAATGGAAGCTTCCTGAAGCCCGAAAAAAAAATTAAATGTGAAGGTTCTGATTTCACCCCTCAAAACTAACCTCTCAAGTCAAAGTTTAACTTATGACATACAGACAAATGGACGAACAGACGGACACCGAAGTGGTCCCATAAATGTTCCGTAAGGAACACTAACTACTTGATATCATATCCGGTTAAACCGGAAATATTTTGAAACCATAATTTTGACTGAAAAATAACAATTTATAAATTGATATCCTCTAAAACAAAAATGTAGGACTATTCCGTGGCTCTTGTCATTTATATAATGTGTTTTCTTTGGAAATATAAAATAAGATAAAGAATTTTTGTCACAAACTAAGCCTTCGTTTTATTTCTTCAAATATCGTCCAGACCTTTGATTTTTAGCAGTAAAATTTCACAGATAAAAAATAGAAATTAACAAAATGTTAGTAAATTGTGTAGGTTTCATAAATAAAAATTATTTTAAGACACACCTAACGACCAATGTTAAAAAAGCTGCTATTTACCTAAAGTTAAAAACTATATCATAAAATTACGCAACTCCAAAATTAACTTGAGCTCACAATCTATTATAAGATTAACGACACACCAGCTCCAATTACAAATTAAAACTCAGGCGTTTCTAATCGTTCTAAAATGCATTAGCCCACCTTGAACACGATAAAACAATATTTCCTCTAGCTTTAGTACTTTATTTTTAACTTTAAATCCATTCCATTTTTCCTGGCACTGTTACTAATTAACAGATTTTTAATCTTAGTTTTGACTAAAGTTATCACACCCATTAAAAACCTAATTTTAGGTGATAATCATAGTAAATATTAGAAAAAATAACTATATGCTACTAAGAGTCCCCGAAAAATTACAGAAAACTGAAACTAATTGAACTGACCAGACAGAAACAATATTCTATAACTAAACTCAACTTAAGCTTAATTACTCTTTATGCCATTTTATCTTTCTGTCTCTTTGTACATTAGTTACCATCAAAATTTTAATTTTCTATGTCAAATAGTTTCGCTGTGACAGACAGATACCGAAATAATTCCACGTACGGAACACTAAAAATGATCATATTACTATTAAAATCATAAAAAGATTAGCCACAAGTATCCCTTTGACCCGCTTCCCTAAAGCGACATAGCTCACAAACTATAGGCTTCATTCCTTCCATAGGTGCTCTTCGTATACCAAATTTAAAGTCGACACCTCATTTCGTTCGAGAGTTATAGTGAGAGCAAGGCGACAGACAGACAGGCGGAAATGGGAAATTTCGTGATCTAGAGACTCTAAAAGGTGAAGAAAAGCAAAAATCTCGCAGGGTGATTTTTTCACGAATACAAAACTTTCCTTTAGCAACGAAAGTAAAAAAATTCGTGATTGCACAGGGGCTTATTTGTTATAAAACAAAATGCTGATCGTTTTTTAAATATTTGGGTTTTAAGTTCGATTCGAAACTCATTTCAAGTATCATACTCTATACTGAAATTAAACAAATTCCGAGATATTTGCATCTGAAAAAAATCCTTACTTTCCTTGCTAAAGAAAATTTGTGGAAAAATCACTCTCCGAGATTTTTGCTTTTCTTCACGTTTTAGAATTCCTAGATCATGAAAAATATACTTACTTATATCCGTCAGTCTGTCTATCTGTCAGTCTGATGGCACGATAACTCCTGAATAAAATGAGATATCAATTTTAAACTTGTAGGATGAAGTCTAAAGTTTTTGAGTGATATCGTCTTAGGCGAAGGTGGTGAAGGGAGTAGAGATCGATAAATTTTGTATGATTTTAATAGTAACATGGTAGTTTTTCCTGGTTGTTTGTTGAGATAGTAAACAAATATAATGCAAAAATATTTGTAGTAAACCAAAAAAGGCACAATGCAATTTTAATTATAGAAGGGCGTAAAAGATATGGGAGAATCTAATATAGTTTTAATATAATTATGAAAATTTTTCCAGGTTTGTAAGGTAATGGAAACATATAAGAGGCCAAAGGCGTGGCAAAGAACGGTAGAAGAGTGACTTTCTATTTATCGTCTTATAGATCTTTTTCAGGGTTCTTTCAGACAAACATTACATTTTTTTTTCATTATTATCATTGTTAAGCCGGACCGATTGGCGCAGTGGGTAAGGCGCTAGCCTTGCCTGCTGTTGTCCGAGAGGTCAGCAGTTCGATTCCGTGTGACGGCTGGGTGTTGGGTATGTCTTTAGGTTTAGTTTAGGTTTAAGGAAAAATGTGTATATATTTAAAAATAATAAAGAGAGATGGTGGCTAGTTGGCTTAGTTCCAATGCCATAAGAGGTTCGCCTCTTTTAAAAAAAAAACACTGTTAACATGACCCATCTGACTGCGCCAAGGAGGTTTCCGATGTTATTTTGGCCGGTTTGAAGGCTTACAGTTTACAACGCTCTTTCGAAGAAATGCTGTTCCAACGGTAAGTCTTGGTTTGACCGAAAATGCAAAGAAGCTGTTGCTTCTAAACATCTTGCATACCGACATTGGCGTGAAAATCCTAACACCATAAAGCGTAACACCTTTGTTCGGGCCAGGAACAGATGCAAAGAAATTATCGACGAAACCAAGGAGGCACACAATCAACGGATTAGAAACAAACTTCTCGCTTGTCCCAACAATTCCAAGTCCGTTTGGTCAGTCGCTAAGGCAGTTAGTCAAAATTTCACCAAATCCACCATACCACCACTCACACGGCCAGATAATTCTATTGCAAAGACACCTGTTGAGAAAGCGAACTTGTTGACTGAACTCTTTGCTTCACATTCTACTGTCGATTTCCAAGGAAAAACACCACCTAATATTCCCATAGTGCAGTCAAGGATGCCCGATATTACCTTCAGGCAGCGTATCATAAAACGTATTTTGATGAAGCTAGACACCAAAAAGGCTTCTGGCGCTGACGGAATACCTGCCATAGTTCTCAAAAACTGTGCGAGGGAACTAACACCAGTTTTCTGTAGACTTTTCAACCTATCTTACAGAAAGGGAATATTTCCGTCCTGCTGGAAATGTGCCACAGTTCAGCCAATACCTAGAAAAGGCAAGAAGACCTTGCCAAATAAGTACCGACCAATCGCACTGCTTTCAATAATATCGAAAGTCATGGAAAAGGCTATCAATCAGCATCTTCTAAAATATCTTGAAAGATTCAACATTATTAGCGATCACCAATATGGCTTTCGTAAAAATAGATCAACAGGAGATCTCCTGACTTATGTAACACATGTTTGGAACAACGCAATTGAACACTTTGGAGAATCTCGAGCATTCGACCGTGTTTGGCACGATGGGCTGTTGGCTAAGCTACGTTCTTATGGTATGTCTGAAAAGTTCTGTTTGTGGTTCTCATGTTTCCTCAGAGAGCGTTCTTTGCGAGTGGCAGTCACTTTGAACGCTCGGACATCGGCTACTCAGACGAATATCCGCAGACAGCAGGAAGTCATTCAACTTAACAAAGACCTGGAAGAAATTCGATCTTGGGGTGACAATAACCAAGTGGAATTTAACGCTACAAAAACCCAGGCGGCAGTTTTTTCTAAAAAAGTTAACGTTGCTGAACCCGACATAGTTATGTCGGGGCACTCCATTTCCCTAACATCGTCACTCAAATTGTTGGGCGTCAATTTGGGAGCAAATATGTCCTGGCATGAACATGTTGCAGGCATAGCAAGGAGAGCTTCTCAGAAGTTGGGAATATTATTTCGAACCAGAAAGCTTTACTTCACATCCGTATGACGTTCAGCTTGTCACTCCTCGTACAACGCTTTTCAAGCAGTCATTTATATGGAGAACATCATCCCTTTGGAATAATTTGCCCAGGACTGTGTTTCCCACCGAGTACAATTTACAGTGATTTAAGAACAACGTGAATCGCTTTCTCCGCACACGTGTCGCTCCTGTAGCGCTTTAGGGACTTCCCTGTAGCACGTGTGCTATACCCATAAAAAAAAAAAAAAATGGGAAGACGAATGAAAAGGATGGAACTCATTGTATCATTTTAATAGTATTATTAGAATTTTTCTGGTTCTTAATTTTCGTATTGAATATTTATTATCAAATAATTTGATAACTAGACTTGAAGATGACTGGATAAGCTATAAACAGAATAGAAACAGTGTGGTTCAGCTTATTAAAGAAAAAAAGCAAGCATATTATAATAGAAAAATAGATGAAGCTAAAGGAGATTCTAAAGAAATGTGGAGGACTCTGAAGGGTCTAATCATTTCTAGTAAAAACAATAAATGACAAGAAGGCATTTTTTTCAAGGGAAAGATGGAAAAGGATAACAAAATAATAGCAGAAAAATTTAATGACTACTTTTTGCAAAGTATTAGTGCCATAACAAAAGACATGGGGGAAATTGAAACCCAGGAAGTTCTAAACAATATCGAAACCCCAATAAATAAGTTTAATAATTTTGATACATTAGAACTAGCTGACCTTAGAAAAACTGTAAAAAATTTAAAAAATAAGACAAGTAGTGTTGATGGCATTAATGTCAGAATTTTAAAACTAGCATTTGAAGTAATAGGTGATTGCTTTCTGAAACTAATTAACACTAGCCTAGTAAGCGGAAGATTCCCCCAAGAATGGAAAATGACAACGATTATTCCTATTGAGAAAGTAACTAACACTAATAGATGTGAAGAATATCGACCAATTAATATGGTAGCTACATATGAAAAAACTTCTTGAAACTATTGTAAGCAAACAAATGAGAAAATAAGTAGAGGAAAACAAGTTGCTTACATATTGTCAGGCTGGTTTTAGGAAAAATCATTCTTGTGAAAGTGTACTACAGACTGTTATTTCCAAGTGGAAGTCTTCTATAGGTGAGAAAAAATTGGTTGGTGTACTTCTACTTGACTTTCAAAGGGCTTTTGAAACTATAAACAGAAAGTTGTTGGTTCAGAAATTGGAAAAATATGGTTTTGAGGGAAATCTGTTAAAATGGTTCTGCGAATATCTGGACAGCAGAACACAACAAACAAAATATAATGGAGCGTTATCTTCTATTAGGATCAATAGTCATGGTGTTCCACAGGGCACAGTGCTAGGACCTGACTTATTCATATTATATATAAATGATATAGTGAAAGTCATAAAAAAATGTGAATTACAGCTATTTGCAGATGACACAATCCTCTATTATGAAAGTGATAACATAACAGATCTAGTGAAAACAATAAATGAAGACTTAGATAGGTTACACAAGTGGCTGTGTTGTAATAGTCTTAGTGTCAATGTTAAAAAAACCAAATTTATGATATTAAAAGGCAAAAATAATACCCTAGATAACACTACTCATAATGGCATTGTGATAGACAATGACAGAATTGAACAAGTTAAAGAATGTAAATATTTGGGTGTAGTTATTGATGAAAATCTATCATTTTCTAGTCACGCCACTTATATAACAAAAAAAGTATCAAAAAAAATTTATTTTTTATGTAGAATAGGTAAAAATTTAAGTACTTGGGCTAAATTGCTAATATATAAGTCGATAAAAAACCTCATTATTGTTCCATAATTCTCTATATGTTCAACAAAAGAGATATAGACAATCTCCAGAAAAAGCAAAACTGGGCATTAAGATGTATAATAGGTTGTAATAGGTATTCAAGAATAAAAGATATGTTGAAAACAACAGACTTATTAAGTGTAAAACAAAATATCTTTTTTTAAATACAATGATAGTTGTTTTTAAAATTAAAAATAGAATGTACCCTGAACATATTTTAGAAAAATTACAATATGTCAATGACATTCACGCATATAACACTAGAAATGGATTGGACTTTTATGTTCCTACTGTGAATTCATCATATGCTGAAAATTGCTTATTCCATCGAGGACTTATAGAATTTAACAATCTTCCAATAAATATGAAAAATGCAAACTTTGTAAACTTTAAAAAATTGTTAAGAAGCTACATAATAGATAACCATAGCATTTAAGTTAGTTTGTAATTTATATATATTGTAATTGTACTTGTTTAGCTTAGCTAATAATAATAAAGATTATTATGATTATTAGTAAAATATATATGGGGGAAAATGAGGTAGAAGGTTAGAAAGGAGGTTATGTATATATCGTAATATTTTTTGTGTTATTGTTTTTATATTATTTCAAATTTTAACAGACATAATACGTAAAAGATTACAGAGTAACTTAAAATAACCGGCCAAGTGCGAGTCGGACTTGCGCAGTGAATGTTCCGTACCATGATTAACATACACAATAAAAATTTTTGTTATGGAGGTGACACACCCTAAATGAATTTTCAACAAAGTTTTCTTCCGATTTTTGTTTTTGTTTACGATAAATTATCGAAGGTAATGTACTCGTGATAATTTTCAATCAATCACCACAATCACCAAAAATGTAAAATTGAATATAGAACAAGTAGTTAAGTTGGCAGAAACTGACATGGTACAACAGGTAAATGATTGTACGAGGCTGGTTTGAAAAGTCCGTGCAAAAATAAAAACTACTTATGTGTTTGGGGTAAACCTTTCTTATTTTTCGACATAGTCTCCTTTTAGGCTTATACACTTCGTCCAACGATTTCTAGTTTGTTGATCCCTTTCGAATAATAGGATTTGTCCAAGTCTGCAAAATATCCATTAGTGTCTGCAATCACCTCCTCGTTTGAATAAAATCTTTGTCCCGCCAGCCATTTCTTCAAATTGGGGAACAAATAGTAGTCCGAGGGAGCCAAGTCTGGAGAATAGGGGGGATGTGAAACGAGTTGGAATCCTATTTCCATTAATTTTGCGACCACAACTGCTGAGGTGTGTGCTGGTGCGTTGTCGTGATGGAAAAGGACTTTCTTGTGAGCCAATCGCGGGCGTTTTTCTTGCAGCTCGTTTTTTCAAACGGTCTAATAACGATGAATAATATTCACCTGTAATAGTTTTACCCTTTTCCAGATAGTCGATGAGGATTATCCCTTGCGAATCCCAAAAGACAGTCGCCATAACCTTTCCGGCCGAAGGAACGGTCTTCGCCTTTTTTGGTGCAGATTCCCCCTTGGTAACCCATTGTTTAGATTGTTGTTTGGTCTCAGGAGTATAGTAATGTATCCATGTTTCATCCACAGTGACGAAACGACGCTTAAAGTCCTCCGGATTCTTCTGGAACAGCTGCAAACCATCCTTGCAACACTTCACACGATTCCGTTTTTAGTCAAGCGTGAGCAATCGCAGCACCCATCTTGCGGATAGCTTTCTCATGTCCAAATGTTTATGCAAAATATTATGTACCCGTTCAGTCGAGATGCCCACAGCACTAGCAATCTCACGCACCTTAACTCTTCTGTCATCCATCACCATATCATGGATTTGATCAATGATTTCTGGAGTCGTAACCTCGACAGGCCGTCCAGAACGTTCAGCGTCAGTTGTGCCCATATGGCCAGTCCGAGAATTTTGAAACCACTTATAAACTGTTCTAATCGAAGGTGCAGAGTCACCATAATGTTTGTCAAGCTTCTCTTTAGTCTCCTAAGGCGTTTTGCCTTTCATAAAGTAATGTTTAATCACCACACGAAATTCTTTTTCGTCCATTTCTTGAAAATCACTCGACTTCCTTGATTCACACGAATGCCAAACACAAAGAAATAGACCAATATGGCTGAAACTTGGTGTGCGTTCATTCAAGAGATGCTACTAACTAAACATGACCTCGATACGCGCCGGTGGTGCCATCTCTCGGACTTTGCACGGACTTTTCAAACCAGCCTCGTATAAGATCACTTCGGTGTTTGTTCGTCTGTCACACTCGATTCTCTCCGAAACTATGTGACGTAGAAAGTTGAAATTTGGTACTAATATAGGAACTGATGGCCTCATCAGAGCCGTGTAGTTTTGAAAGTTAAATCTTGACTTAAGGGGTTAGTTTTGGGGGGTGAAATAGGAAGTGATATTTTTTTTTACCGGCAATCAACGTACGGAGCACTAATTGCGCAAGTTCAACTTGCACTTGACTAGTTATTTACATTATCCATAAAAAAAAAATGACTGGAACTTTACATTAGTTATCCCTATTTAAGATTATACTACTAGCTACGGTCTTTTATTGTAAATATTTTTTGGGGTCTTAGGTCGTAGATATACAATTTTCCTAAGGGTATAATATCGGAAAATTAGTAATTATAGCCGAAACATTTTTACTATGCAACCTTAAGTTGCCATTTAAAAATAATGGAAATAATTCAAAACATAATAGTGATTGATATCATTTTACAAAAACTGTAGTCATTCTAAATTAACTTGTTTGTTTTTCAATTACTAAATCTACTTAAGATAACAGAAGTGACTATTATAGATAGTAGAAAAATGTAAAAACATTTTATTTGAAATAAACTCCATTTTCTACTTCAGTTTATCTAAATTTTCTCGGTCGACGATTCCACAATGTTCAACAAAGAGAAATAAGCCAAAATAAAACAATATTATTCTGATAATGTGTGTCGTGAAAAATCTGAGAGACTAATAAGCAATCTGAAGACAACTTCAAGTTAATTTCTAGATCTTAAAACACTATTAATGCAATTAAAATGTAGTATTATTCAATTATGTCGTATTAAAGTTCAATAAAATACTGTAACATCATTTTATACACACACTTTACTATATTCCCACTATGCCAAGGTAATTATCTAAACGTGCATCAAAAGTACATGCCCGCAACTAAAAAACCGGCCAAATGCAAGTAAGACTTGCACAATTAGTGTTCCATACGTTGATTGCTTTTAAAATAAGACTTTTTGTTACGGAGGTATAAAATGCTCAATAACTTCACAAAACACACCCCAATGAGCTTTCAACAAAGTTTTTTTCCGATCTTTACTGAAAGCTGAAATTTTTGTTTTTTTTTATATACCAGATATATTATTAAAGGTAATTTTCGTTCAATCTACACCATGTGGAGAACATTCCAGAATTTTTTCAAAATTCTTTGATCAGTACCTTTCGAGATAAGGGGGAGGGACAGCGATTTTTCGCAATTTCTTAAGAATAATACAAAGAAAAGTGTGCGCAAGAAATACATTTTTGAACTCGTGTTTTTACAAGCTTTCATTTGACACCCCACTTGATGACCTGGTATTTTTTTTTCATTTCCGATTTCAGCCCCAAAACTAACCCCTTAACTCAAAATTTAACTTTCAAAACTACACGGCTCTGATGCGGCCATCAATTCCTATATTAGTGCCAAATTTCAACTTTCTATGTCAAATAGTTTCAGAGAAAATCAGGCGTGAAGTGGTGTGACAGACGAACAGACAGACGGACCGACAGACACCGAAGTAATCTTATAAGTGTTCCATATGGAACACTAAAAATGAATCTCGTGAGGTTTATGCTAAAACTCACCTCATTACTTGAATATTGACTGAACTAAATACTACCCTCTACTTTAGTAACTACACTTTTAAGCAGGCATATGAGTATATGACCGCTTAATACCATAATCATGTAATTAATCTGTTAAGTAATATATAGCAATATCCGAATAAACAGGTCATGAAATCTTTCATAAGCTTTAGAATACACAAGATGCTCGAACACATTAACAAGTCAATAATTCATCATTACCCCATCCTAAAACTGAGGAAATAACAATGCTAAACTTTCCCTTTGTTAGACGTTTGTTTTAGTTCCGACGACCCATCTGACTGCGCTAAACAAATGTCCGATGTCATTTCGCCTGATATGGAAGTTTACAACGCTTTTTCGAAGAAATGCTCTTCCAACGGTAAGCCTTGGGTCGACCGAAAATGCAAAGAAGCTGTTGCTTACGAAAATCTTGCCTACCAACAATGGCGTGAAAATCCTACCGTCAACTATTCCCATAGTGTAGTCAAGGATGACCGATATTATCTTCAAACAGCATATCATAAAACATATTTTAATGAAGCTAGACATCAAAAAAGGTTCTGATGCTGATGGAAAACTTGCCATAGTACTCAAAAAATATGCGGGAGAACTAACACCAGTTTTCTGTAGATTTTTCAATCCATCCAACAAAACGGGAATATTTCCTTCCTGATGAAAATGTGCTACACTTCAGCCGATAGCGAAAAAAAACCAAGGAGACCTTGCCAAATAACTACCTACCAGTCGCTCTACTGTCAATAATATTGAAAGTCATGGAAAAGGGTGTTCATCAGCATCTTCTAAAATATCTTGAAGGATTCATTATTATTAGTGGCTTTCATAAGCAAAGATCAACAGGACATCTTCTAACTTAACTAACACATGTTTGGAACAGTGCAACAGAACACTTTGGAAAATATCGAGCGGTTGCACTCAGTATATCCAAAGTATTCGGCAGTTTTTGGTATGATAGATTGTTAGCTAAGCTATGCTCCTACGGTAAGTCTGAAAAGTCTTGTTTATGGCTCTTGTGTTTCCTCAGAAAATGTTCTTTACAGGTGGCGGTCGACGTATTTCGTTCTAATACCCTCACTATAAACGCCGGTGTGCCCCTCTCTTTCTCATTCACATTAACGACCAGCTGGAAAGGACTATGAATCCAATCTACAGCTTGCAGATGACAGAATTCTTTATTCACTTTGAAAGTTTGAACATCTGCTACCGTGCAAATATCCCCAGACAGCAGGATGTCATTCACCTTATCAAAGACCTGAAAGAAATTCTCCTTTGGAGTGACAAGACAGTAACCAAGTAAAATTTAACTCTACAAAAACTCTGTTTTTTCTAAAAAAGTTAACGTTGCAGAACCCTACATAGTTATGTAGGGGCACTTTATTTGTTGTGAAGAGTAAACTCTTATAAACAAGCTTCAATATTATTATCATAATCTTACAATTAATCAACAATACAACAATAATCTAGCTATAAAGATAAACCTGCACAAGATAAGATGTCAAAAACAATTAAGTAAGGGTAAAAATATTCAAATTACACTAAATAATAAACAAATTACAATTATTTGAACAACCACAAGTTGCAGTCATGAAACTCTTGTAAAAAATAATTTTCCACTAAAATTTTTTTTAAAGAGTTCCTAAATAATTTGCTATATACGAGGCTGGTTTGAAAAGTCCGTGCAAAAATAAAAACTACTTATGTGTTTGGGGTAAACATTTTTTATTTTTCGACATAGTCTCCTTTTAGGCTTATACACTTCGTCCAACGATGTTCTAGTTTGTTGATCCCTTCCGAAAATAGGATTTGTCCAAGTCTGCAAAATATCCATTAGTGTCTGCAATCACCTCCTCGTTTGAATAAAATCTTTGTCCCGCCAGCCATTTCTTCAAATTGGGGAACAAATAGTAGTCCGAGGGAGCCAAGTCTGGAGAATAGGGGGGATGTGAAACGAGTTGGAATCCTATTTCCATTAATTTTGCGACCACAACTGCTGAGGGGTGTGCTGGTGCGTTGTCGTGATGGAAAAGGACTTTCTTGTGGGCCAATCGCGGGCGTTTTTCTTGCAGCTCGGTTTTAAAACGGTCCAATAACAATGAATAATATTCACCTGTAATAGTTTTAACCTTTTCCAGATAGTCGATGAGGATTATCCCTTGCGAATCCCAAAAGACAGTCGCCATAACCTTTCCGGCCGAAGGAACGGTCTTCGCCTTTTTTGGTGCAGATTCCCCCTTGGTAACCCATTGTTTAGATTGTTGTTTGGTCTCAGGAGTATAGTAATGTATCCATGTTTCATCCACAGTGACGAAACGACGCTTAAAGTCCTCCGGATTCTTCTGGAACAGCTGCAAACCATCCTTGCAACACTTCACACGATTCCGTTTTTGGTCAAGCGTGAGCAATCGCGGCACCCATCTTGCGGATAGCTTTCTCATGTCCAAATGTTTATGCAAAATATTATGTACCCGTTCAGTCGAGATGCCCACAGCACTAGCAATCTCAAGCACTTTAACTCTTCTGTCATCCATCACCATATCATGGATTTGATCAATGATTTCTGGAGTCGTAACCTCCACAGGCCGTCCAGAACGTTCAGCGTCACTTGTGCCCATATGGCCAGTCCGAAAATTTTAAAACCACTTATAAACTGTTCTAATCGAAGGTGCAGAGTCACCATAATGTTTATCAAGCTTCTCTTTAGTCTCCTGAGGCGTTTTGCCTTTCATAAAGTAATGTTTAATCACCACATGAAATTCTTTTTCGTCCATTTCTTGAAAATCACTCGACTTTCTTGATTCACACGAATGCCAAACACAAAGAAATAGACCAATATGGCTGAAACTTGGTGTGCGTTCATTCAAGAGATGTTACTAACTAAACATGACCTCGATACGCGCCGGTGGTGCCGTCTCTCGGACTCTGCACGGACTTTTCAAACCAGCCTCGTATTAATATATACGCAGGCAACGTCAGATATTTTAAATCGGCGCGGCCAAATGGATATTGTATATACAAACTTTGAAAAGGCATTCGATAAGGTCTCATTTGTGATATTGTTGAATAAGCTGGTGAAGGAGTTTGGATTCCATAAGAATTTAATTGAGTTTTTAAAATCTTACCTTTATAATCGTGAACATGTAGTAAAGATAAATGGGTACGAGTCCAAACCTTTTACACTTACATCTGGGATTCTGCAGGGGTCCAACCTTGGACCTCTGTTCTTTTTACTGTATATCAACGGCATCACCTGTGTGGTTAAAAATTCATCCTGCCTGTTATTTGCTGACGACTTAAAACTTTATTATGAAATCAGATCACCTGCTGACTGCCGGATTTTACAGAATGATATAGACAACATTGCAAAATGGGCAATTGACAATAAGATTTACTTTAGTGTAAGTAAGTGTACTGTTGTTTCTTATACTAGAAAACTGAAGCCGATAAAGTTTACATATAGTATTGAGAATGTCCCACTCTTGTATGACAATAAGATAAAGGACTTAGGGCTGATTTTTGATTCCAAATTGACATTTAACTATCATGTAAGTTATACAGCAAACAAAGCGAACAAAATGTATGTCTTAATTGTCAGAAGCACAAAAGATTTTAGAAGTACAAATTGCATAAAACAGCTATACATATCCTATGTTAGAAGTATATTAGAATATGCGAGTATAGTATGGTCACCCCTTTATAATTGTCACAAGCGAACACATCAATTGATACAGAATAAAATGATACATTATAAACAAACCGGTTCGTATAATTCTATGATCTCTTTTACACTATTGCATGAACGCTATGGGATGGTAACTTTAGAGAAATGTAGAAAACAATATTGCATGCTCTACTTGTACAAAGTAGGGAATGGTCTCATTGATGACCCGGCATTTCAATTCAACTTATATTTCAGTGTGCTAACGCATACCACAAGAAATCATAGCACTTTCTATATACCAGATGCAGCCCATAATAACCATCACCTGCGATCTCCATTGTAAAGGGTGATTCATTTTGAGGTACTTTTTGTGATGGGGATTTAATTGCAGATTGCGCATGCGTCGTGTCAACTGAAGTGGCATTCCTATTCAGTAGTGTTTGACAATTCATAATGGAAAGACTTAGCCCGGCACAGCGTCTACAAATTGTTCAACTTTATTACGAAAATGGGCGTTCTACGAGGAATGTGTATCGGGCGCTTAGAGCAACTTATGGTCCACTTAATCGGCCTACCGAACGCACAAATTCGCTCTACCATCAATAAGTTTGAGACCCAATTTTCATTATTGGATAATGCTCGACCGAATAGACCACATCCAGCACGTAGTGAAGAAAATATAGGGGCGGTAGCGGAGAGTGTACGCGAAGACCGTGAAGTGTCGATTCGTCGCCGTTCTCAACAGCTTAGCCTGTCATATTCAACAACTTGGCGTATTTTACGTAAGGATCTTTCTTTAAAAGCATACAAAATTCAACTAGTGCAACAACTGAAGCCGACCGACCTTCCGAATCGTTTCCGTTTTAGTCGTTGGGCTCTTGACAAGCTTGCAGAAGATCCACTGTTTTCGAGAAAAATTTTGTTCACCGATGAGGCCCATTTTTGGCTTAATGGGTTCGTGAATAAACAAAATGCCCGTATTTGGGGTGATGAACAACCTGAAGAGGTTCAAGAGCGGCCATTAAATCCAGAAAAAATAACTGTTTGGTGTGGTTTATGGGCCGGTGGAATAATCGGTCCATATTTCTTCAAAACAGAGGCCGGCCGGAATGTTACTGTGAATGGCGACCGTTATCGCGCCATGATAACAGACTATTTGATGCCAGAAATTGAAGCCCGTGGTCTCGACGAAATTTGGTTCTAACAAGATGGCGCCACTTGCCATACAGCCCGTGAAACCATGGCTTTACTGCGAGAGCAATTTCGGCGAACAGATCATTTCACGCTTTGAACCAGTGAATTGGCCGGCTAGATCATGTGACATCACACCTCTTGACTTTTTCCTTTGGGGCTATGGAAAGTCCAAAGTCTACATGGATAAGCCAGCTACAATTGAGGCATTGGAGGCCAATATTACTCGAGTCATTGGCCAAATACCACTCGAAATACTCACACGCCTCATTGAAAATTGGAATTTGACGATGAAATCCAAAAATAGTGTAGATATATTTAATGATAAGTGCAGTCTTCTCAAAACTAAATTGCGTGAGTTGTTTTAAGTGCATGTAGATTATTATGTAATATTATTTAAATTAAGTTAATTTAAGTTCTGGTACTTTGTAATTGGAAAGATCTCTGTGATCAATCTATAAAGTGCAGTAAATAAATAAAACAATAAATATTTTATACATGGTTGAAGGTGGTTATACAGGTTGAGGCCCCCAATAAAGAACGAACTTCTGATAAGCACTAACTTCTGCCAATTTTGACGTCATTGTGTCATTTTAATTGCCAAATTGCTAACTCGGGATCATCTATAATAGATGAACAGTTTGGTTTTCAGAGAGGCAAGTCTGCTGAGTTGAACTTGATTTCTTATACGGACTACCTGTCGAGGACCTTGGAGAGTGGATCTGAGGTACATTCCATCTATACTCATTTCTCTAAGGCCTTTGATAGGGTCAACCATGGTGTTCTTCTTAAGAAGCTTAATAACCGTGGCATATCAGGTCCACTATTGGGCTGGATTAGGAGTTATTTGTGTGGCAGAGTTCAGGTGGTTCAAGCTAATAATTTTAAGTCTGTCAACATTACTGTGCCCTAGGGAGTGCCTCAAGGCTCTCATATGGGGCCTCGGCTGTTTAACTCGTTTTTGAATGATGTGGCCAACTGCTTTCGGTCTTCCAGGTTCTTGCTCTTTGCTGATGATTTGAAGTTGTATACGACGGTTGGATCGATTGAGGATTGTGTGAGATTGCAGGGTGATTTGGATAAACTTAGTGTCTGGTGTCAGTTAAACGGTATGGTTTTAAATACTTCTAAATGCTTCTCTATGTCTTTCTCGAGATCGTGCAATCCATTGTTTTTTGATTACAGCATAAATGGAACTTCCCTCGTGTCTGTAGTTAATGTTAGGGATCTGGAAGTTAAGTTTGATTCGGCACTGAGTTTTATTCCTCATATAACCGAGGTAACGTCTAGGTCTCTGAGGATGCTTGGGTTCATTAGGAGTTGCTCATCAGAATTTTCATCCATTACCTCCATAAAAATGCTGTACTGATTGTTGGTTAGGCCTCTCTTAGTTGCTCATGTGTGTGGAACCCACCTTTTGCTTGCCATACTAGGAGCTTGGAGCTTGTTCAGAGTAAATTTCTATGTCATATTAATTTTAAATTCTTTAACAATGATTCTTTTAGTTATTCAAAACTGACATCTATATTAAACTTGAATACCCTGTCTAACTGGAGAGTTCAACGTGATCTTGTAAAGTTTTTTAAAATTTTAAATTACATTGTAAATTGTCCAGAACTTTTATCTGAGATTAATTTGTATGCACCCTCTAGACATATAAGATCTATATTATCCTTCTTCAAACCTTATCATAAGACAACCTACGGAGCTAATACCTTCATGACAAGATCTATGGGCATTGTAAATAACTGAGCATCACTGGACTTGTTCTCCACCTCCTTGTTTCTTTTTAAGAGGCAGATCAGGGTTCTTTTCTGAATTTCTTAGTTTTAGCCTTTAGTTTTAAACAGTTTTAAGTGTCATTTATAGATGTAAACTTTTGTATTTTGTCTTTATGAGTTAATGGGCCTGTCCCATAAATAAATAATCAAATTTACAGTAGCTGGTAGTTTAAACTGTAGTGAATTGAAGCTTGGTGTAACAAAAAGAAATATTTAATTTTTAATTAAGAATAATATAAGATCTTACAATATATTTTTACTATTATGTTGTCAAGAGATAAATGATTGCAATAAATAAATGGGCAGTAAAATTTAATATCAGTTTTTGCCCACCCTTGAAACCTTTAGAATTCTTGTCAAACAGTCAGGTAGTACTTTGATTAACTCAGATAACTAACAATAAGAATACATTACACCACCAAGTATTAAGTATAGAATTTAGACTGGTTTGGCTTTACAAGTTAATTTGCTCCTTAATCTTCAATAGTTTAAAAATAAAATATTGACCATGAACTTCGCTACTTAACATATTTAAAACATGAACTTATAGCCCCCCAAATAGCACCAGTTTTCAATACCATGCTGAATTAATCAAGCCACTATCAATAATTAATATGAAAAACCTTTATAAGGCAAGAATTAAAATACACTGAATAATTAATTGCACGAGTATTGTTTTGTTGTAAATTAGCCAATCTAAAAGCTATTAAGAAATTTAAATACAATAGGACTATATAAGTCTGATTACCACAACAACAAGAAAGAATTCTTTTACCTGACTATTTTCTTCTTTAGACATTGTAGCAAAGAACGAACTTACTTTTACCGTGATCTTACACGAATTCAACTAATGCGCTTTTATCCGACCTCTACATTTACATGAAAAACATAACCCAACATTATTTTATTACATAAATGGATATAATTATTTTTATCTTACATCATTGGATATTGAACTTACCCCTCCTATTGAATTAATCATTTTTTATGACGTATTTTGATAAACTATTGGAATAAAACAATAATTAAATTCGTATTTATATAATTTCCAAAGAGAAAATAAAAGTTCTCTTACTAATGGCCGAATAAATTTTAAGTTTTGGATTGAGGATATTTCTTTTCTTCATAAGTTTACAATATAAGATGGAGAAACTCCCGTTGTATTAAACGTAGGTTATCTCTTGTAATTACAGGTAAAACATTCTGTCAGATTTACATTATCGTTTGGTAGAATCTAGGTGGAATTACCCTGATAGCCAGTGTTGCACTACAAAAACTTGGTCATCTGTAGTTTGGAGTCATTTGACGCCAAGTTTACGGTAAGTTTTTGGTGAGCAACATTTGGATACAAGTTGTTCGAAATCTACGGCCGGTAATTGAATACAAGTTGCAGGCAAACTTGTACTACAATATGTACTCCAACTTTTGTACAAGTTCACTCCAATAACTTGTACAGTTTTTTGTAGTCAAGTTGTACTCAAATTGCGTAGGAATTTACTGCCAACTTCACTACAACCTTGCCCTCTCCTACTTTTTTCTTCAAATTGATTACGAATTCCGGCCCTAGAGTTTATAAAAGTTGAATTCAGCATGGCCATCAGGGTACGTTACCTAGGTGGATTTACAAAAGAGAACAATAGCCGAATATACCTCCTGATTTTATTTTATAATATTTCGTTATGGTGACATGATCTCGGCCAGTACTGCCGCTTCTTCATCTTCTTCTCTTCATTTTAACCTCCATAGAAGTTATGTCTATTTGGTGGTTTTTAAACCTTCCTTTACTATTCTATTTCTAATCTACTAAAAAGTCCAATATTAAATGACCTTGAAATTCGATGTTTGATCGCATTAAACAATTTTTAAGAATTTTTTTTCAAGTTTATGTAGTTCTAAAAATTTTTTTGTGTAAAAAAATTTGATTAATTGACTCTGAGTAAATTATATTTCGTTTTAAATATACCTAAATCAATTATTTCTAATTACTGATAGCAGCAAATCATACTTGTTTTCTAAATTACCCTTTATTATTAGCGATTTTTAGTCATTAACCAGAAAATTGAGGATATGTGAGAATAAGCCTAGTATATCGAAAATGACCGCCATTTTCAACCACATGTTAGTTCTAAAGTTTAAATCAACATATTAAACGACTAATTATATATGTCAGAGTGTCAAGAGAAACGAGAATGCCGATATTGCCGCTATTATTAAACCCATAGACACAAAGGATGGACCGAGTGTTCCGTATCCTACTATTAAGTAAATTTGGACACAAAAGTGTAAGAGAGAAAGCGAATGAGCGGCCAGTAGCTGTCTCTTTCTAGAACGCTGCTAAGCTACGGCGCTCTTGAAAATAAAGGGTGTTTTTTATAGAGGTATAGAACTTTGAATTAGAATAAAACAAAGATGAATTTTTTAAATTGACATGAAATTTACTTTATTCGAAAGATAATCTTCTGGCATTATAATTTAAATATGACTTCTGGCATATAACCGCCACGGCTGGCTCAGACGTAGTCTAATCTGGAGGTCCAAATTTTCGATTACTTTTTCCAACATTTGTGGCCGTATATCGGCAATAACGCGGCGAATGTTGTCCTCCAAGTGGTCAATCGTTTCGGGCTTATCGGCGTAGACTAGCGACTTCACATATCCCCACAGAAAATAGTCTAGCGGCGTTAAATCGCACGATCTTGGAGGCTAATTCACGGGTCCGAAACGTGAAACTATGCGGTTACCAAACGTTTCCTTCAATAAATCAATTGTGGCTACGTCAGTAAATTCGAGATATACAGCGATTCAAGAACAGCGTGAATCGCTTTTTCCGCACTCGTGCCGCTCCTGGAGCGCTTTAGGGACTTCCCTGCAGCACGTGTGCTAGACCCATAAAAAAAAAAAAAAAAAACGAGCTGTGTGACATGTTGCGCCGTCTTGTTGAAACCACAGCTCCTGCACATCATGGTTGTTCAATTGATGAACGAAAAAGTCAGTAATCATGGCTCTATAGCGGTCACCATTAACTGTAACGTTCTGACCAGCATCGTTTTTAAAGAAGTACGGACCAATGATTCCACCAGCTCATAAAGCACACCAAACAGTCAGTTTTTCTGGATGTAACGGTGTCTCAACAAACACTTGAGGATTATCATCACTCCAAATACGGCAGTTTTGTTTATTGACGTATGTTACAAACAATATTTTTCAATTTAAAAATTCATGCACCTTAGAATTTAAATCTATTACAACCTAATGCACAAAGTAATCAAATTCTGACCAATAATTTATGATTAACAGAAGTCCAAACTGAGAATTTTTACCTAACAAAACCTAACTCATAAATATAAATATGTTCAATCCTATCCTAATCTAATGCAGGAAACAATAACGTTACGAATTTTTTTTGCCAATACTGTATATCTAATGCATGTAAACAAAAGTTTTAGGTCTATAATAAAATATTTCAGAAAAAAAGTCTTATTTCAAAACTTTTTTTGCCCGTTTGATTTATTCAAATCGGATAAAATGCCGACTGTCAACAGATTTTTGTCCAAAAAAATGGCACTGACACTGTGCACCGGTGTGTCCCAGGCTTCTATACTATCTCCTACTATCTTTCTCAAAAGCTGGGAACATAATTTCGGACTAAAAAGCTTTACATTCCACAGCAGCTGTTAATTCTGTACGATCGAATAGTGCTCCCATGTTTGGGGCTCTGCTTCTACACAAACAAAAGTGAGCTTCATCGCTAAACAAAATTCGCTTATGAAAATCGGGATCAACAGCAATCTTGTTTTGGGCCCATTCACCGAATCTACGCCTTGCTAGGTGATCGTGTGGCTTCAGTTGTTGCACGAGTTGGATTTTGTAAACACGCAAACCAAGATCTTTCCTCAAAATCTTCCATAAAGTGGATGGACACATATCCAATTCCTGTGCACGATGGCGGATATACTGATTCGGGTCTTCCTCTACGCTACGCCCTACAGCAGCAATGACTTCTTCTGTACGCACTGTACGACGTCTCTGTGGATGCGTATTATCATTTAGAGTAAACGTGGTGCGAAAACGTTCCATAGTTAATAGAATTAATTGAACTGAATTGAATTAATGAATTAATTGACAATTACGTTGACCGTAAAATGGACGTAGTGCGCGATACGTATTTCGAACAGAACCATGATTTTCAAAATAAATTTGCACAATTTGGAAGCGTTGTTCAGGCGTCAGTCTATTCATGTTGAAATATCAAACCAAACTAAACATAAATCACTTGACAGCTGACGAAATGGCCGCCAGTTAAAAAAGTGTTGCCAACTTAAAGTTTTATACCTCTATAAAAAAACACCCTTTAATATTTCTAAGTGTTCTGTTTGAACTAAAATCGGGTAGGGGCTTTTCTCGCCTTGAATTCTGTCTCGAGGTACTGCGTCTTGTTTATTACAGGCCTACAGAAAAGAGACAGTTATTAGTCGCACAGTGGCTTTGTCTCTTTCTAGAGAGTGGTCAATTTTGTTAGGGTAATGCTCAGTCCATCCTCTATGTCTTGATATGGATCCAAAAGTGTGAGAGAGACAAAGTGAATGAGCGGCCAGTAGCTGTCTCTTTCTAGAATGCCGTTAAGCTACGGTGCTCTTGAAAATAATATTTCTTAGTGTTCTATTTGAACTAAAATCGGGTAGGGATTTTTCTCGCCTTGAATTCCATCTCGGGGCACTGCGCCTTGTTTATTACAGGCCTACAGAAAAGAGATAGGTATTAGCCGCACAGTCGCTTTGTCTCTTTCTAGAGAGTGGTCTATAATTAAACCTTTTTCCGAAATGAACCATGGATGGTAAAGACATTGCATTTATATCTGTACGTTTTCTAGTGTTTTTGTATATATTTACCTGTTTATTGTAATTCAAACACCGTTTTTTTTTTGTCTTGCACTTATTGAATTTGACTGCGTGATAATGACAATTAACGAAAAGGTTAATATTTTGAAGTACATCAGCAAAAAAAAGAAGATATTCCTGATATGGAATTCAATTCATTGTTTAGGTCAGAGACGGATCAAAGAGTTTGTTTGGGAAAAGGAGAAACCCGTCAAGAGTGCATTCACCACTTCGAAAAAAATATTTTTTACCTAAAAAAATTGATGGTCTAGGGGACAGTTTCTTCAAGAAAGGAATTCTCCTTATTACCTAAAATCCGGATCTACTTTAGGTACAATATTTTTAAAAAAATACAATACTTACCACTAATAAAACAGGCGATTTTAAGATATTTTAAATAATTAAAACAGTTTCGCAAAGAATGGTAGACTATTTCGCAAATTTGAGTTAATAGAACTTTAGTGAGTCAAAAATTAATAAAAATGCTAATTACAATTTTTAAAACATATAAAACAAAAATTCCAAATATAAAGGATACTTAATTGATTAAAAATGGCGGAACTTCATCTGTCACTTTAATTTTGAAGCTTATGTATGTGCTGATAACACAGCCCCACAAAAAAAAAAGTGGGGTATACTTTTGATGCGATATATCAGATCCGTAGTATTTTTGCCCGCTGATCACGAATCTGACGTCAGAATATCGCCATCACATCTCAATTTTTTTCTAATCTCAAAAAATAGGTAAAAATTAGTAAAAATTAAGAAAAATATACTCCTAAAAAATTGATTCAAGCTTTTTCATGAATCCAAAGGTGTATTAATATGTATTCGGACACGCTAAGCTAATATTCATCGGTTGGATTGAGCCGTACAGTTCTGTTTTCTTTCTAACCTCAATAAATCAGACAGATATAGTGCTTCTCGAATGCAAAAACGAATTCAAATTAAAATTCAACCGATCCTTACCAAATTTGGTACACGGGGATTTTTTGGGTCGCTGATCACGAATCTGAGGTTGGATTTGCAAAATTCAAGATGGCAGATGTTTTCGCGCCATTTTGAAAGCCGAGAAAATTCATCGGTCGATTTTTATTCTTCTACCTGCATCCAGGGCACCTCCACGTGGTGACGGTGGGCAACGGTGTTACTCCACTAGCCGGCAGAGTCCCTGGATAACGGCTTAGATCATGGCAGGTAGAAGAAAGAGAATTACGATGCAGGGACTCGGAAACCCAGTATCGGCGGTTGGTCAGGGTGGGAAAGCGGGCCCGCAGCCGTCATCATCCAGCGACCGTAGCTCTTCATGCGTGGGTGACTTGGCTCATGTAGAGTATAATGCTACAAGAAAACGGTCTCGCGGTACAAGGACTTTTCATAAGTGCGATAAAAACAGTGATTCATTTTGTTATATTTGATGTCAACACGTATTGAGTAAAATGGGGTCACCGATAACAGATAAGATTAAAACCTTATATAAGGATTGTTTCACCATTGAAATACAGCACCAGGATACAGATTGGGTTCCCCACATCATTTGCAGTTCTTGCAAAATAATGTTGTACATCAATAAGAAGGCGATTAAATATTCCAGACCAGCAATATGGAATAGACCATACAGTGAAAATGATTGCTACTTTTGTATGAATGTTGTATCTAGGCATAACCGAAAAAATAAAAGCACTATTACTTATAACGATGTTTCGACAGTAATAAGACCAACTAAACTAATTCCGCCTCCTGAACCACTTGATGTTGATGTTATGGAAACAAATGATTTCACCTTATCAGTTCATGCCGAAAACATTGAGACTGTCGAAAAGGATTCAAACACTGTTACTAATAAATGTTCTAGTGACAACCTATCATATACTAGTGACACAGATAAAGAATTTCTACCATACAACCGTAAACCAGAACCAATACTCGTATCACAGTCAGAACTTAGTGATCTAGTCAGAGATTTAGGCTTATCCAAAGAAGGTTCAGAGCATCTTGCTTCCTTTTTAAAGAAAAGACATTTACTTAAGCCAGAAGCTACGATTTCTTATTATAGAAACAGAGATGAAGAATTTCGAAAATATTTCACAATGGACGAGGAATTGTCACTTTCATATTATACCGATGTAAAAGGTCTAATGGATGAATTTCAAAATAACTCATACGATCCTGAAGAATGGAGACTGTTCATTGATTCTTCTAAACGGAGCATTAAGGCAGTTTTGCTGCATAATACCAACGTTTACGCTCCCATTCCGATTGCTCATTCCACAGTTATGGAAGAGCAATATGAAAAAATGAAGCAGCTTTTGATAAAAAAAAATATGCTGATCATAACTGGAAAATTTGTGGAGATCTGAAAATTGTAACAATATTGCTTGGTCAACAGTCAGGGTTTACACTTTATCCCTGTTATAAATGTCTGTGGAATAGCAGAGACAGGGAACGTCATTATAAGAAAAAAATTTGGCCAACAAGAGAATCGTTCACTCCTGGTGAAAATAATGTATTATTTCCACCATTGGTAGATCCAGGAAAAGTTCTTATTCCCCCGCTTCACATTAAGCTTGGACTTATGAAGCAATTCACGAGAGCATTAGATACAAACGGCCCATGTTTCAAATATTTACATAAAAAATTTCCGAAATTTTCTGAAGCTAAAATTAAGGCAGGCGTATTTGACGGGCCACAAATAAGAAAATTGTTTCAAGATTCATTATTTGTTACTAAAATGAATAAAGTTGAAAAAGCTGTTTGGCTTAGTTTTAAAGAAGTCGCAACAAACTTTTTGGGAAATAATAAAAGTCCTAAGTACAAAGAAATAGTCGAGAAAATGTTAAAAAATTTTCAAACATTAGGTTGCTTAATGAATCTAAAATTACATTTCCTGGACTCCCATATCGATGATTTCCCAGATAATCTTGGTGACTACAGTGAGGAGCAAGGGGAACGTTTTCACCAAGATCTGAAAATCATAGAAAATCGGTATCAAGGACGATGGGATGACCATATGCTAGCGGACTATTGCTGGTCGCTAAAAAGAGAAACAAGTCCTCAAAAGCGTTTGGGCAGAAAGCCTTTGAATAGGTCATTCGTGGAAAAAAGAACAAGATACAGCCAAAAAAAGGAAAGTTAGACGCGGGTCTAACCTTCGCAATTCTAGGGCTTAAGGGTCTACTATTTGAGAGTATATGGTTTAAAAGTCCTGGTTTTGAGTTTATTGGGTCTCATTTTTAAAGTTACAGGGTTATTGAGGTCTATTTTTTGAGGTTACAGGGTGTGGGAGTCCAAGGTTTCAGGGTTTAGGGTTTAAGAGTATCAGGTTTGAGGATTCCCCAACTGTATACCAAATTTGGTAGGAATCGGTTGGTTTTCAAAAATTTTGTCCTCCATCTTGGATCCGCCATTTTGAATTTTGCAAATCCGACCTCAGATTCATACCAAATTTGGTAAGAATCGGTTGAATTTTAATTTGAATTCGTTTTTGCATTCGAGAAGCACTATATCTGTCTGATTTATTGAGGTTAGAAAGAAAACAGAACTGTATGGCTTAATCCAATCGATGAATATTAGCTTAGCGTGTCCGAATACATATTAATACATCTTTGGATTCATGAAAAAGCTTGAATCAATTTTTTAGGAGTATATTTTTCTTAATTTTTACTAATTTTTACCTATTTTTTGAGGTTAGAAAAAAATTGAGATGTGATGGCGATATTCTGACGTCAGATTCGTGATCAGCAGGCAAAATACTACGGATCTGATATATCGCATCAAAAGTATACCCCACTTTTTTTTTGTGGGGCTGTGTAATGAATTAATTACGAGAGAAATATTAACAGATGATCAAATTGTGACATCAGTGACTTCTGGAAAGATTTTAAGCGATAATGACGACGAAGAAGAGCTCGGAGAAGGAGATAATATTTATGTTCCATCGATTTCAGAAATGACTAAGAAAATGACTGAAAATCGCAATGTTTTGGGAATGAAGTTCCTGAATATATATGGAGTAGTTTTTGTGACCTTGACAATTATATGAATACCATTTCTTTTTCAAATAAAATTATATAAATAAAAATTACTTATTGTATAAACTACGTATTTTAATGTTTTCGTTTATACTTGTATATGTACCAATATATGTACATAATAATAACTTTAGTGTAACTTGTTTTATTTTCCTTCGAACGTTTTCTTTTAATTTAATAATTATTATTATTCATTTTTCTAATCATTAGCGCCTAATCTAAATAAAAAAGTAGCGAGAAATGATATTAGATTTTGTTTACTGTTTGTAACAAGCTTCGGATATAGCGAACCATTTCTAGTTCTAGTTTCTAATTTGGAGTTCGTTATAAACGGACTTCATTGTATTAATTTACACAGACGCTTATAACAGACTTAAAAATGCACTACTCAGTATATATCACCACTACACCAAACACTTTATTTTTGCACTCGACGCGCGTTTCGCTAACCATGTTAGCTTCATCAGGAGCGATGATTGACTAAAGGTAAACTACATATCTACCCTATTTATACTTAGCCTAACCCTAGAATTACTCAAGCGGAACTAATGACATAGGCAAGGCCCTCAGTTCCGGTCAAGTAACCAGTAGAGGGAACTATAAGGAATAGGCCCTCTGTCTTTATTTAAACTACTTTTACATTTTATGATTTCCATACTTTCGTATGCGTTCAACAATCTCCTATCAGATACATTTTTTATTAATCTTAGATTATCTAATGTTACAGTATGATCAGCTTCAAGGGCATGTTCGGCAATGCTAGACTTTTCTGTTCTATTGTATCTTAAGTGTGCTAAATGTTCTTTAAATCGTGTTTTAATTGACCTTTTAGTTTGCCCAACATACTTTTTGTCACAATCATTACAACTAATTTCATAAATTCCACTTTTCTCACAATTGGGAATCTTATCTTTGGGATTTCCTAAGATATTCCTCAGATTGTCTGATGACTTATAGACTAAGGTGAGGCCTACCTTATTAAATACCTTATTGAGTCCCTTGCTATATTTCGGATTATATGGTATGGAGACATACTTGGTGTTATTTTCTTCGCGTGTAAAAAAGGTGGAATTCTGAATATTAGACCTAAATTTATGTCTATTTATTAGCTTATTTACTAAGTCATCGTCATAACCATTAACTCTAGTTATATTTCTAATACGATTCCTTTCTTTATTAAAGTTTACTCTATTCAGAGGGAAAGTGACCAAACGATGAACTAAAAAATGTATTGAGGCTAATTTATGTTGTTTGCAATGAAATGAATCATTAGGAATATATCTATCTGTTATTGTGTCCTTCCTATAGATATCAAATTCTAATCTATTATTATTTTTAATAATTAAAATATCTAGAAAAGGCAATTGTCCTTTGTTCTCAATTTCGTACGTGAATTTAATTGAATCATACCGGCTATTTAATTTAGAAACAAAATCATCAATATTTGCTTTCTTTGTATCAAAAATCGCGAAAATATCATCCACATACCTATACCATACCCTTGGGAAATATTCGAATTCTTGACTGGCTTCGATTTCAAACTTACTCATGAATAATGGTATAGGTATGTGGATGATATTTTCGCGATTTTTGATACAAAGAAAGCAAATATTGATGATTTTGTTTCTAAATTAAATAGCCGGTATGATTCAATTAAATTCACGTACGAAATTGAGAACAAAGGACAATTGCCTTTTCTAGATATTTTAATTATTAAAAATAATAATAGATTAGAATTTGATATCTATAGGAAGGACACAATAACAGATAGATATATTCCTAATGATTCATTTCATTGCAAACAACATAAATTAGCCTCAATACATTTTTTAGTTCATCGTTTGGTCACTTTCCCTCTGAATAGAGTAAACTTTAATAAAGAAAGGAATCGTATTAGAAATATAACTAGAGTTAATGGTTATGACGATGACTTAGTAAATAAGCTAATAAATAGACATAAATTTAGGTCTAATATTCAGAATTCCACCTTTTTTACACGCGAAGAAAATAACACCAAGTATGTCTCCATACCATATAATCCGAAATATAGCAAGGGACTCAATAAGGTATTTAATAAGGTAGGCCTCACCTTAGTCTATAAGTCATCAGACAATCTGAGGAATATCTTAGGAAATCCCAAAGATAAGATTCCCAATTGTGAGAAAAGTGGAATTTATGAAATTAGTTGTAATGATTGTGACAAAAAGTATGTTGGGCAAACTAAAAGGTCAATTAAAACACGATTTAAAGAACATTTAGCACACTTAAGATACAATAGAACAGAAAAGTCTAGCATTGCCGAACATGCCCTTGAAGCTGATCATACTGTAACATTAGATAATCTAAGATTAATAAAAAATGTATCTGATAGGAGATTGTTGAACGCATACGAAAGTATGGAAATCATAAAATGTAAAAGTAGTTTAAATAAAGACAGAGGGCCTATTCCTTATAGTTCCCTCTACTGGTTACTTGACCGGAACTGAGGGCCTTGCCTATGTCATTAGTTCCGCTTGAGTAATTCTAGGGTTAGGCTAAGTATAAATAGGGTAGATATGTAGTTTACCTTTAGTCAATCATCGCTCCTGATGAAGCTAACATGGTTAGCGAAACGCGCGTCGAGTGCAAAAATAAAGTGTTTGGTGTAGTGGTGATATATACTGAGTAGTGTCATTGTGCCAAAGATTCCACATTCCCAACTTAGTTAAAAATGCACCTCAAGTTTAATTCCTGAAGGAGCCGCGAGATGTCGTGTTGAATAGGTAAGATCCCAATAGACAAGGGATTCGGGTCCGTTTCCAGTATGTATTCTGAAGAATTTAATTGTAGAATTCTAGTAGGACAAACGTAGAAACTGCTATTGATACTTAGGGTGATTCTGAAAATGTTATTACAATTTTCTTGGATCTCAGCTTACTCTGAAATTTATCTTTTTAAACATTTTTTGGAGTATCACATCTCATCATGATCTTATTTTTTTATCTTGTTAGGGTATGTGAAAAAATATATTTTACGCACCCATAGTTTCACCCTGAAACAAATCAGACAATTAAAAACATAACCTAAAAATGCCGATGGGCGCTCTCAGCCGTCCTAATTCTTGAAATGCTTTCGAGGCACGATTTTCTGATTATGAAATGAAAAACATCACTTAAGATAAATTGACCGTCTTGCAGCACGTCTAGGGACCACTATAAGTATCTCTCAAGTACAATTCAAGGCGTAATTTTTAGACTAGGAAATGACAAAGGTCACTCAATGTGAATTAAAGGTGTAGTAGGTACTCAAGGAACGACTATGAATATGGGTCTAAATGACAAAGGAAGTGCCATAACCTTTAAATATCACTGCGTATACTTGGCGGTCGGTGGCTGCTATGTAGCAAGAATATTTCATTTTTTCACTTTGTTTCATGATTTATTGGAAACCTGGTAATTGTCCACCATTTTGTTCCCATAAATTTTAAAAAATGAAATGGGGTCATGTTTTAAAATTTATGTAAACTTTATGTTGACTGGTAATTAGGGACTGACGTGTAAAGGCCGGTTTACGTAATTGTATACATGGCAGTAAAAATAGCAGAGGTAGTGTTTATCTGTGCTAATAAATCCTGACATCTGATTTAATTCACGACAAGAATACAATTGAAGCAATAAACAATTCTATGACGTTATTGTAGATGAATCAAATCATAAATCAGGAAAAGATATAACCATAGACATAGAGGATGGACGGAGTGTTCCGTATCTCGCTGTGAAGTAAATATGGACGGACAAGTGAGAGAGACGAAGCGAATGACCGGCCAGTAGCTGTCTCTTTCTAGAATGCCGTTAAGTTAGGGCGCTCTTGAAAATAATATTTCTAAGTGTTCTATTTGAACTAAAATCGGGGGGGGGCTTTTCTCACTTTGCATTCCGTCTCGGTGTACTGCGCCTTGTTTATTACAAGCCTAAAGAAAAGAGACAGATATTGGCCGCATAGTCGCTTTGTCTCTTTCTAGAGAGTGATCAATTTTGTGAGGTTAATGCTCAGTCTACCCTTTATGTCTATGGATATAACATAAAGTATACATTTCTAGGTTATAGTAATTAATCATTTATCCATTATCATTTAATTTACCAATTAAATAAAAAATTTGAATTTATTTTTTATTTGATAAATAAAGCATGACATAATTAAAATACACAAAAATATAAATAAAAGCGCTAAATAATTTACTAAAATACAATAGAGAACTTTCAAAAAATTATAAACATTTTCATCAATCGTATAATCAACATAAAAATCTGGATGTGTACGGAAGCTCTAAAACCATTAAATAAAATAGAAGCAAGTGGTATGCTGGCATCAACTATCCAAATACGTTTAAATATTTACTTATGACAAGTGTATAAACGAAAAATAACCAAATACGAAAGCACACTATTTTTTAATTTTCATTTGTTGGCAAAATCTATCGACGTCATATAAAAGTTGGTAACACCATGTAATGAACACGTCATTGTTAAAACGTGGTGAATCCCCAAAGTTTGTTTTTATTGATAATCTAGAAGTTTCTTGTACGAGGTCGGACCTGTTTTATGTTTAGTGACAAGTTGTTCTGTTTTGTGTCTGTGTGGGTCCGGTAGTTACAATCAAGCTTTTCAAAAATGATGAAAACT
>CM032454.1:1478257-1491508 GCA_019049505.1 Pachyrhynchus sulphureomaculatus
ATATCCCTCTGTTGGATTGGCCCTGATATGAACCCCATTGAAAATGTGTGGGAGCTGATGAAAAGAGAAGTGGCTAAAGATGTGATTACCAACAAAACCCAGCTCCTAAAAAAGATTATTCATGTGTGGAATCATCATCCTCAAATGCAGGAGACAGTACAATCTTGCATTGATAGCATGCCGCGCAGAATTAAAGCTTTGATAGCGGCTAAAGGTGGCTCAACTAAATATTGACTTTTACTAACATTAATTTCACTTTTCTTTAAAACTTAATAAACTTATGCTTTTCTAAATTAATGCTGTTTTATTTATGTCAAATAAATAGGTAATTGATTGGATAATATAAAAATAAAAAACAAATCAATTTAAAATAATAAAACGGTACAATATCACTCGGTAATTAATATTTTACATGAAATCTTGCAGTGCATCTAATAATTTGGCCAGGGACTGTATATTCTAGGGGCTGTAAAAAGCAAGTTTTTTTGTACTGAAGTAAATGTTATCCTAGCTGTACTTATGGAAAGTTTTTCCTTATATCTTGTGTTTATTGAGTATCCAACGATATTCTTCGCGATTTTGTTATTACAAAACAACCGTATCACGGATTTTATATACAGCCTAGAAACACTTAGAACTTTTGCCTCTTGAAATAGAGTTTCTGTAGAAAACCGTTTATTCTTGAATAAGGCTATTTTAAGAATTTTCTTTTGTGTTAGCTCAAGAGTATTTAAGATGGTATCATAGGCAGCCCCCCAAATACACACCCCATAATTAATAGTGGATTCCACGAGAGCCTTATAGATATTTATGATAGATTTCTGCGATAAGCTTTGCCTTAATATGCTGAACTTATACATTAACTTTCTAATTTTATTACAAACATAATCTATGTGAAAGTCCCACTTCAAATGTCTGTCAAAATAAACACCAAGATACTTCACTTTTTCGACAGAACTTATTTTTAGTTGGCAATCACAGTTACTATAATTCTTACAATCATTATCATGCACTTTGATGGCCTCCACATCAGCCATCCCCGCCCTCGTCATAGAATAGCAAATAAAATGAGACTTCTCGATATTTAATGACAATAAGCTCTTGTCAAACCAAATTTTGGCAGTACTCATAATTTTCTCGGCCTCAACAGTGACTTCCTTCCAGGTATCTCGTGATATGGTAATAGCTGTGTCATCAGCGTAACAGATCACACTGTCTCTAGGTAAGACTGAAAATATTCCATCTATATAAATAGTAAAAAGTATTGGCCCAAGCACCGTACCCTGTGGCACACCACACCTCACTGGCCGGGGTCCACTGAGTGTTTCGCCAATCTTAACTTGCTGTGAACGGTTTTCCAAGTAAGACTGAAAAAGTTGTTTCGGTAAACCTCTGATTCCTTTTTCCTCTAGACGATCCAGCAAGATATGGTGCGACACAGTGTCAAAAGCCTTTGCCAAGTCTAAAAATATTGTTAGACATTTTTTTCGCGTATTAAAGCTATTGACAATGCGATCCGTCACCCTAATGAGAGCATCCTCAGTACTGAAACCCCGCCTAAAGCCATACTGATTGGCCGCCAAAAGGTTATTCACTGTCAAGAAGCTCACCAGCCTCATTCTAATGCACCCCTCCACAACCTTTGAAACATTATTAATGAGAGCAATGGGCCTGTAGTTCCGAGGCTGGCCCGTAGATCCCGCTTTGTGAAGCGGGATTACAATAGAGTTCTTTAGTGTGTCAGGGAATATTCCCGTTGCAAAAATCTTGTTAATTAAATGCTGCAATGGTTGAGTTAAATAATTACTAAAACTTTTTAAGATATTATTCGAAATTCCGTCACCAATGTTCGACTCACTATTTTTTAAAGATTGAATGACTGTTTCCACCTGTTGCTCTGTTATTGGGTGTAGAAAAATACTTTTATTACAATTAGTGTTAATGTTATCCCCATTATTATTTATGGGTTTTATTATTTCCGCAGCAAGGGTTTCCCCAACCACACTAAAATACTCATTAAATTCTTCTGATATTTCCCGCTCACCGGAAACCACCGTACCATCCCCGCGAACAACATTCGCTATAGTAGGGGCACTAGCAACATCATTGGTAGCCTGCTTTATAGTTTTCCATGTTTCTTTGGCATCTTTAAAATTTTTATCAAAAAGGTTCTTAAAATACATAGCTTTAGCCTTACCCAGTAATTTAGTTAACATTTTTCTATATTATACGTATTTATTTTTGGCTTCTAAATTATTTGGCTGCATTATGCTGAGTTTTTTGAGTTTATCTCTCCTTCTTACAGATGTTATCAAACCCAGAGTAATCCAAGGTTTTTTACGTCTGTGTTTACATTTTTATATATTTTACTTCTGTAGAAAGAGAAATATGTTTATTTAAGATATTAATAAATTGATTTCCAGATGTATTAGAATCCATATATATATATATATATATATATATATATATATATATATATATATATATATATATATATATACATAGATATACATAGATATACATATACATAGATATACATTATACATATACATATACAGTCCCTGGCCAAATTATTAGACGCACTGTATTTTTTTTAGTAATTTTATGTTTCTTAAGAGTTTTTATGCAATAATGGTATATTTAAACTACAATATTATTGATTTTTATTTAAAAGAATTGTTGTAGACTACATATTTGTATTTATTTTTAACATATAGCAACACTGTGTTGACAAAGTGATACATGAACGTAAACAAGTACAAACCTATATCAGTCGCGATCGGAATCGAGTCAGGTACGGACGTGTTTCTGTGGCTTTATGGACTGTGATTGTTTGTTTAACAGTTTTATACTACTCAGTTATTAGTTTATTTTGTATGCAGTGTTTTAAAAAAGTAATTAGACTATTTTCATTATGGGTAGAAAACGCGATCTTTCACCACGTAAAAAAGCTGAAGTGAAGGCCCTTGTGATTGCGAAAACATTTACAAACCGAGAAATATCACGAAGATTGGAGGTTTCTGAAGCTAGTGTACGACGCATAAAAAAGAAAATTGAGTCAGGGAAGGAATTAAGCCCGAGAAGAAAGAAAAGATGCGGTAGAAAACCAATTTTCACTCCACGGTCAGAGAGATGTTTGAAGAAAATTTGTGTAGAAAACAGATTTGCTACCACAAAGGTAATAAAATCACAACTCTAGGATGCTAGCGTAAATGCTTCTGAGCGCACTGTTCGAAGAAAATTGAAAGAATTAGATTTTAAGGCCTGTCGCCCCGCCAGGAAGCCCAAGTTAACAGCTGCAATGAAAGCAAAGCGCCTGAAGTGGGCCAAACAATGGCAAGACAAAGATGTGGACTGGAGATCGGTAAGATACAGCAATTTAATCAATAATTGATACATTATTATCATTTTCAGTTAAATAAAGCAAATAAACATGGAAGTTTATATATTTTTCCTATTTTTGACAGGTCTGCTTCAGTGACGAAAGCACATTCGAAATTTTGCAGAATAAAGCTCAGTATGTGCGTCGTCGTCATGAAGAAAAGTTTCATCCTGATTGTGTCGTCCCGACGGTTTTAAACATCCCACCAAAGTGATGATTTGGTCAGTCATCAGCGGCAAGGGCACTGGACGTCTGTACGTCGTCAAAGGAATAATGAGGCAAGATCAGTACAAAGAAGTATTACAAAATCGGTTGATTCCGCAGCTCAGAGAATGGTTTCCAAATGGGGAACCATTCACTTTCATGCAAGATGGAGCTCCCTGCCACACTGCTGGGTCTGTTAAAGCTTTTTTGGCAGAAAAAAATATCCCTCTGTTGGATTGGCCCTGATATGAACCCCATTGAAAATGTGTGGGAGCTGATGAAAAGAGAAGTGGCTAAAGATGTGATTACCAGCAAAACCCAACTCCTAGAAAAGATTATTCGTGTGTGGAATCATCATCCTCAAATGCAGGAGACAGTACAATCTTGCATTGATAGCATGCCGCGCAGAATTAAAGCTTTGATAGCGGCTAAAGGTGGCTCAACTAAATATTGACTTTTACTAACATTAATTTCACTTTTCTTTAAAACTTAATAAACTTATGCTTTTCTAAATTAATGCTTTATTTATGTCAAATAAATAGGTAATTGATTGGATAATATAAAAATAAAAAACAAATCAATTTAAAATAATAAAACGGTACAATATCACTCGGTAATTAATATTTTACATGAAATCTTGCAGTGCGTCTAATAATTTGGCCAGGGACTGTATATATGTATATATATATATATATATATATATATATATATATATATATATATATATATATATATATATATATATATATATATATATATATATATATATATATATATATAATATATATATATATATATATATATATATATATATATATATATATATATATATATATATATATATATATATATATATATATATATATATATATATATATATATATATATATATATATATATATCTATGTATATATATATATATATATATATCTATGTATATATATATATATATATATATATATATATATATATATATATATGTTAAAAATTTTCAAGGGATTGCAGTATTTGTCTTCTTTTTTTCTAGATTTCTAATATTTGTCTTCTCCCAACCAAACAAAACAAATTAGAGGGCCCCACCATAAATTATGTAGGAAGACTAAACGAATTTGCTTCAGGTCATAGGCATCCACAGCCAACATATACTGAACCTTTAACAACAACAGATGCTCAGTTCTGTTATATCTGTACTTTTAATCAGTTTGAAGCCAAGGGATATGGATCTAATAAGAAGGATGCTAAACAAGACTCTGCTAGAAAAATGTTGGCATTGTAAGTATATTGTATTTCTCTTCACACGATACCTTGAAACTTTGTCGAGACAGGGTTTTTAGTGATACACACCACATGTTCAAATTTAGGTGTTACAGGGTTTTTACTTTTAACTTTTCAATTTTCTTTTCTTGCCAAAAGTTGGTGAATATTGCTAAACACTTTTTTATGAAGCAGATTTTAATTAAATTATTTGGAAAATTTTTAAACTAATAAAATAAAATCGAGTTAGAAGTAAGTATTCAAAAAACTGATTGGAAAAGGTTATTTTAATCTGACCTAGTTGTTATGAAATCTAGAACTTCTAAATGACGAACTATTTTTTGTTTCTAATATAATTATGTTTTAAATTGTTATAAATTTCAAAAAAAGCCCATTCTATACGAGAATTTGTAATAAAAATTGGGAGTTAAGGTCTGGATAATGACTTTCATATTCTTATGAGAATTAACATAATTTTTAGTGTTCCGTACGGAACACTTATAAGATCACTTCGGTGTCTGTCTGTCTGTCACACCCGATTTTCTCCGAAACTATTTGACATAGAAAGTTGAAATTTGGTAATAATATAGGAACTGATGGCCTCATCAAAGCCATGTAGTTTTGAGAGTTAAATTTTGACTTAAGGGGTTAGTTTTGGGGGGTGAAATCGGAAGTGAAAAAAAAAATTTTTTTACTAGGTCATCGAGTGTGGTGTCAAATGAAAGCTTGTGAAAACACGAGTAAAAAATGTATATATAATGTAATACTTGCGCGCACTTTTCCTTGTATTATTTTTAAAAAATCGCGAAAAATCGCTGTCCCGGGCCTTATCTCGAAAAGTACTTATCAAAAAATTTTGAAAAAATTCCAGAATATTCTCCACGGGGTGTAGATTGAACGAAAATTATCACGAGTGTATTACCTTTAATAATTTTTCTGGTATTTAAAAAAAAACAAAAATTTCAAGGTCATCAGATTTCAGTAAAGATTGGAAACAAACTTTGTTGAAAACTCATTTGGGGTGTGTTTTGTGAAGTCACTGATCATTTTATACATCTGTAACAAAATTTTTTATTTTAAAAGCAATCAACGTACGGAACACTAATTGCGTAAGTTCAACTTGCACTTGACCGGTTATTGTATTTTGATTAGTGTAACTACTAAGGGAAGCTATTTTCATGATTTTATACTTGTATTATATGTAGCTTCAAAACTCGATTCCCTAGATCTGTTTTAAAGTTAGTAATTGATACGCGAAGTAACTTTTAAAAATTTGTGACGTTGCACATGTGGGAATATAAAATTTGGTATACAGATGGAGGATTGAAAAAGGCGGGATGCGTATTTTTTTAGATGCTACTCTCCTTATGAAAGGGATAGAAATTGATCGTAAAAATATTTTTTAGTAACACCCACCCTGCTTGCTGAGTTAACTATTTTTGGTAGTTGAATAACATTAATTATTTATTTATTTTTATTTTTATTTATTTAATTACCTAGCAATACCCAATTTTGCAACAATACAATAAAATATCTTAAGATGACAATAAAGTAAAAAAGAAAATTTTAGAATAAGAATGAGGGAAAGAGAAAAAGGAAAAAAGAAAATTATAATAATAATAATAAAAAATAGAAAAGGAAATAATGACTGTAACAAAATGCAACGAAAAAGTCCAGACTGGGATGCTCATTGGCAAGGCGACATGATCTAGATACAAAATTATTGCATCCGTAGTTGGTCCTGTGAGATGGCACAAAAAAGTGTGCCTCGAACGGGTCACCCTGGAAGGTACATGCAGACTAACTTTGTCCAGCAGAAAGGGACATTGGTAGTTACTATGGAGAATATTATAAAGCATTTTGAGATCGATAACAACTCTGCGATCTTGTAAAGTTTGAATGTGAATCTCAGATTCTATCTCAGGGTAGGTAAGCTCAGGTCTGTTGATCTTAAAGGCAATGTATCTCAGAAATTTGTGCTGCACTCTCTCAATACATTGAACGTGAGTACCATAGCAAGGACTCCATACACTGGAGGAATACTTTAAGCGAGCTCTAATCAGTGAACAGTAAAGCTGCTTGATTGCAGCTATACTATTAAAGCCCAGTGTAATACGCTTAATAAATCCCAAAAGCTGGAGAGACTTGAAAACGATATTCTGTATATGAGGTATAAAAGTTAATTTTGAGTCAATAATAAGCCCTAGATCTGTGACTTCAGACACTCGTTCAAGAACAGCATCCCCGATCTTTTATGGATAACACAGCCTCACAAAAAAAAAAAGTGGGGTATACTTTTGATGCGATATATCAGATCCGTAGTATTTTTGCCCGCTGATCACGAATCTGACGTCAGAATATCGCCATCACATCTCAATTTTTTTCTAACCTCAAAAATAGGTAAAAAATTAGTAAAAATTAAGAAAAATATACACCTAAAAAATTGATTCAAGCTTTTTCATGAATCCAAAGATGTAGTAATATGTATTCGGACACGCTAAGCTAATATTCATCGGTTGGATTAAGCCATACAGTTCTGTTTTCTTTCTAACCTCAATAAATCAGACAGATATAGTGCTTTCTCGAATGCAAAAACGAATTCAAATTAAAATTCAACCGATTCTTACCAAATTTGGTACACGGGGGTTTTTTTGGGTTGCTGATCATGAATCTGAGGTCGGATTTGCAAAATTCAAAATGGCGGATCCAAGATGGCGGACAAAATTTTTGAAAACCAACCGATTCCTACCAAATTTGGTATACAGTTGGGGAATCCTCAAACCTGATACTCTTAAACCCTAAACCCTGAAACCTTAGACTCCCCACACCCTGTAACCTCAAAAAACAGACCTTAATAACCCTGTAACTTTAAAAATGAGACCCAATATGTAGTCACCAAGATTATAATCTTGGTGACTACAGTGAGGAGCAAGGGGAACGTTTTCACCAAGATCTGAAAATCATAGAAAATCGGTATCAAGGACGATGGGATGACCATATGCTAGCGGACTATTGCTGGTCGCTAAAAAGAGAAACAAGTCCTCAAAAGCGTTTTTTGGGCAGAAAGCCTTCGAATAGGTCATTCGCGGAAAAAAGAACAAGATACAGCCAAAAAAAGGAAAGTTAGGCGCGGGTCTAACCTTCGCAATTCTAGGGCTTAAGGGTCTACTATTTGAGAGTATATGGTTTAAAAGTCCTGGTTTTGAGTTTATTGGGTCTCACTTTTAAAATTACAGGGTTATTGAGGTCTATTTTTTGAGGTTACAGGGCGTGGGAGTCTAAGGTTTCAGGGTTTAGGGTTTAAGAGTATCAGGTTTGAGGATTCCCCAACTGTATACCAAATTTGGTAGGAATCGGTTGGTTTTCAAAAATTTTGTCCGCCATCTTGGATCCGCCATTTTGAATTTTGCAAATCCGACCTCAGATTCATGATCAGCAACCCAAAAAACCCCCGTGTACCAAATTTGGTAAGAATCGGTTGAATTTTAATTTGAATTCGTTTTTGCATTCGAGAAGCACTATATCTGCCTGATTTATTGAGGTTAGAAAGAAAACAGAACTGTATGGCTTAATCCAACCGATGAATATTAGCATAGCGTGTCCGAATACATATTAATACATCTTTGGATTCATAAAAAAAAGCTTGAATCAATTTTTTAGGAGTATATTTTTCTTAATTTTTTACTAATTTTTACCTATTTTTTGAGGTTAGAAAAAAATTGAGATGTGATGGCGATATTCTGACGTCAGATTCGTGATCAGCGGGCAAAAATACTACGGATCTGATATATCGCATCAAAAGTATACCCCACTTTTTTTTTTTGTGGGGCTGTGTAATCTGAGTCCGGGACTGAAAACGATAGAATGGCACTTAGTCGCATTTAGCTCCATACCATTGTCCTTACACCAAGATACAAGCTGATTCAAATCTGTCTGAACTTTGTAACAATCATCAAATACAGACACCTCAATATACAATTTTAAATCATCGGCAAAATTATAATTTAAATAGAACATTTTTCTGCTTTTGGTGTCGCATGTAATGTGTTTTTAAGGTTATTATTTCCAGTTAGAAAAATCCAAAATAGGCGTTTTGCCGTTCTTTAAATAATTTTTAAACCACTGTCAAAGCGACTTTTTAATAACGTAGCCGGGGAATAAAAAAAGTGCCCTATTTCCTCTCCGCTGCGGTACTTATACACATTTCATGTGGTACGAGAATTTTTAGCGGTAGTTCCTGAGATTTTTTTTTTTTACGGGTCTAGCACACGTGCTACAGGGAAGTCCCTAAAGCGCTACAGGAGTGACACGTGTGCGGAGAAAGCGATTCACGTTGTTCTTGAATCGTTGTAGATTGTACTCGGTGGGAAACACAGTCCTGGGCAAACTATTCCAAAGATATGATGTTCTCCATATAAAAAAACTGCTTTCCATGAAAGTACTTGTAGAATAGGCTCAAGTCGCCAACCGTTCCTCGATGTTCCAGCGAATCAGGTCCGCCCGTCAGTTCCGGGTGTCCAATCAGACGAACAGCTCTTCCCTGAATAGAATCCAACAAATGCAGTGTATGTTTGGGAGCGGAGCTCCAAACATGGGAGCAGTATTCCATAGTTTGGTCGAATTTGAGCTTCGTAAAGAATTAACAGTTGTTGTGGAGTGTAAAGCTTTTTGGTTCGAAACAATATTCCCAACTTTTGAGAAGCTCTCCTTGCTATGCCTGCAACATGTTCATGCCAGGACATATTTGCTCAATATAGCAAATCTTGTAATATTAGCAAAATATCAACCGATTTTTGCCCCCTTACTGTAAACATAATATGATAATACTACTTCTTATTTAATTACACTTCATTACCATTAATATTTATAGAAAATATGATATAAAAATTAAAGGGGTTCATCTTGACGCTCGGAAAAATAGGTATAAAAATAAAAAAAAATTGAAGCAGCTATTAAATATATAAAATAATTTTTCTTTTGCACATATACATAGTAGTTTCATGAATAATTTGAAATAATAACGAATAAAAAAAAATAAAAAAAGACGGAGATATGAGCCATCTTTTGGAAATCATTGCCGGTGTACTTATTTTCTCTGTCAGGCATCGTCTGAAAAATAAAAAGATTTTTTTTCTTATTTAGAAAGGTAATAGCTAAGATGTAGCATAGGAAAAGAAAATTTAAAATTTTTTTGTAGAAATGACAGCTGTTTGAAAAAAAAAACTCTGATTATTATCGAAATTTTCAATTTAAAAAATTTACAACTTATGAACATGGCACCCATTCACAAAAAAATCCTATGCTACATCTTAGATAATATTATAAAGAATTTGAGTTGTAAATTTTAACAAAATCGGTTAAATAGGTCTTAAGATATCTTCTACACAGTTTGAAAAAAGTAGTTTCGAAAAAAACGCAAAAGAAAAAACAGTACGGCGTTAGCGTCTTAAAACCAAATATTTTTTTAAATTACCTTCAATCTGCGATTCCTGGACCGTACATGAGGTCTTTCATTGTTGCCCCAATGTCCTCGGACTCCTTTTGAGCAGCTCTTTTCAATTCCTTGATCTCTTTAGTCCCCTATTGAGCTGTCATGTTGGTTATAGATATTTGTTGAGAATCCTAGTTCTCGGTAAATCGCAGCGCTCTTGGACCAATTACAAGGTTTAATAATTACATCATTTGTAATACACTAGTACAGGGGTCGGCAACCTTTTAACTAAGGGGTGCCAGTTTTCATCCATACAACATTTTGCGTGCCGACATAGGTACTTACTACAACTAAAATTGAGAAAAATTAACTTAAATTAACTTAAAATATTGCTTTTAGAAGGTTTAATTACAAAAAAATGTTAACATTTAACAAATAATTTTATTATACTAGTCGTAGAACCTAGTGTGAACCCTGTGCTTGAAGTTCTTTAGAGAGTTTTCTTATATCCGGTTCATGTCTGGTTATTTTCAGTGTCACACATGCTTCCGAGTTATCTGTTGTCAGCCTGCTTCGGTACGGGTTTAAAATCACTCTCATATGGGGAAAAAAACTTGTTCACAGATATAGGATGATCCGAAAGCTGTAAGCATGGCAAACGCTACTTTCTTAAGACAAATAAATTTCTCTGGTAAACTCATCCAACAACTGAGTATCTCGTTTGAATGGTTCTGGCAGTCACCTTCTAATACCCTTCTTAATTCTACAAATTTCGTGTTCCATAACTCGGAGCTTTTAAATTCAATGTATTGAAGATCAAAATCATTAATGTCCATCCATGAGAAAAGAGATATGTCAAAGCAACTGCTGGAAAAATCCATTAAATCTGGTTTGATTAAAAAAGCGAACGTGGGATCATGTTTATCAAAATCCGGACCCCTCTCGATAAACTCCCCTTTTAAATTAGTCAAATATTTAAGAATTTCGTCTATTAGTGCACCATCGTCTACACTGAATATATAAGTTTTTAAATTTGGAAAATATTTATATGTGTTTGTAGTAATATCGCTGATAAATAAATCTATTTTTAATTTGAATGATTTCCTGGATTCGTATAAATCCAGAACTGTTTTGCCTGAACCTTGTAACTTTAAGTTGAGTTCACGGAGATGGTTTGTAATATCAGTAAGAAATATTAACATACAGATCCAGTTCTTATCTTCTAGTTCAGGATAAGCATCCACTTGATTTTTTTCCAACAAGAACGATTTAATTTGGCCCAGACATTCCACAAATCTAGAGAGCACTTTACATGTGGTATGAGAAATTTTAGCGGTAGTTCCTGAGATTTTTTTTTTTTTTATGGGTCTAGCACACATGCTACAGGGCAGTCCCTAAAGCGCTACAGGAGCGACACGTGTGCGGAGAAAGCGATTCACGTTGTTCTTGAATCGCTGTAGATTGTATTCGGTGGGAAACACAGTCCTGGGCAAACTATTCCAAAGGTATGACGTTCTCCATATAAAAGACTGCTTGAAAAGCGTTTGTACGAGGAGTAACAAGCTGAACCTCATACGGATGTGACGTATTAGCGCGACGTGTACTTTAACATGCACCGCTCTGGGAGGAATTAAGCAGGCCACAGCCTCCGAACACTTTCCATGAAAGTACTTGTAGTATAGGCTCAAGTCGCCAACCGTTCCTCGATGTTCCAGCGAATCAAGGCCGCCGGTCAGTTCCGGGTGTCCAATCAGACGAACAGCTCTTCTCTGAATAGAATCCAACAAATGCAGTGTATGTTTGGGAGCGGAGCTCCAAACATGGGAGCAGTATTCCATAGTTGGTCGAATTTGAGCTTTGTAAAGAATTAACAGTTGTAGTGGAGTGTAAAGCTTTTTGGTTCGAAACAATATTCGACTTTTGAGAAGCTCTCCTTGCTAAGCCTGCAACATGTTCATGCCAGGACATATTTGCTCAATATAGCAAATATTGTAATATTGGCAAAATATCAACCGATTTTTGCCCCCTTACTGTAAACATATGATAATACTACTTCTTATTTAATTATACTTCATTACAATTAATATTTATAAAAAATATGATATAAAAATTAAGGGGTTCACCTTGACGCTCGGAAAAATAGGTATAAAAAAAAAAAACATTTTTGACGCAGCTATTAGATATATAAACTAATTTTTCTTTTGTACATATACATAGTAGTTTTATGAATAATTTGAAATAATAACGATTAAAAAAAAATAAAAAAAAGACCGAGATATGAGCCATCACCATGAGTCATCATATGAGCTATCTCTTTTGGAAATCATTGCCCGTGTGCTTATTTTCTCTGTCAGGCATCGTCTGAAAAGTAAAAAATAATTTTTTTCTAATTTAGAAAGGTAATAGCTAAGATGTAACATAGGAAAAAAATATTAAATTTTTTTTTGTAGGAATGACAGCTGTTTGAAAAAAAAACTCTGATTATTTTCGAATTTTGTATTTAAAAAATTTACAACTTATGAACATGGCACTCAATCACAAAAAATCCTATGCTACATCTTAGATAATATTATAAAGAATATGTGTTGTAAATTTTAACAAAATCGGTTTAAATAGATCTTAAGATATCTTCTACACAGTTTGAAAAAAGTAAAGAGTTGATTGAGTGGTCCGTTACTTTGTGACAGTACATTTTAACAATAAAACTACTTAATTACTTTGTTAACTGTCACTAAATATATTTGTAAAGATTTTACAATTGCGTTATCGCGATTTCGTAGTACAACTACATTGTCAAACGCTTAACTAAGACTAAAACAGATTTTTGGTATTTTATGTTTATATGATGAACAGATGTGGGTCTATTACATGTTAAAAAAGAGTGAACAAAAGAGAATTTGCTACGTCTAATTGACTATTCAGTAAATTTATATTATGGTCCTTTGAATGTCTGTAAATTTCTATAGATTCTATGTTAAGA
>CM032454.1:1491608-1513600 GCA_019049505.1 Pachyrhynchus sulphureomaculatus
ATGTTTATAGCTACCAGAATTAAGCTGGATTAATAATACCAATCAAAACAGACAAATAATCCCTCCAAATTATATCGTCTGTTGTAATTGGTATTATTACTCCAGTCAAATTTTGGTTGTTAAACACATCTTCACCACGCCACTTTGGTTTATAGTGTTGTCAAATGCCATTTTTCTTAATTAATGGCATTTTTCTTAATTAGAAACGCCCGTATAACGTAAAAAAGAAGAAACTAGTGTTTAACTTTTCCACAAACCTTTTTACCATTGAATTTTCTCCAACAAATTTTTAAAAACGTAACCGTATAAAAAATATCTGTAAGTAATAAATTTTTGCTGAATTTTATCAAATTTCCACTTTATTTAGTTTCACTGAAACTGTATGACGCGTTTCGCTATACTATAGCTTCGTCTGATACAAAATGATATTTGAATATTAGTGTTGTCACATTTATACAAATACCCTAAGGTAGACAGGTAATAAAATTAATACTATATGCTAATGAGTATTGCTGGGAAATTCATTCTGAATATTAATTGTATAAATTGAGTAAAGGTGAGTTACCATCTTTTTGTTCGTTTAATATGATGTCTGAATTTTCTAATTCTATTTACTTCTAAATTTTCTAATAGGTTTAATTTTACGCCTTTGTTTTATATGTGCAGAATTTTAAATTTATCGTCAAAAAGATGATCTGATTCTGTTAAATGATTACTGTACGCCGAGTCAGTTTTGTTTTTTAAATAGCTTCTTTTATGTTCTAAAATCCGATTTCTTAGCAACAAACCAAATTTAGATAATGAAATAAATGTAGCTAGATCAATACAAAACAAGGCTAAAAATAATAATATTATTTTTACAAAAGCAGATAAGGGTAACACAATAGTCGCTATAGATCAACAACAATATATAGACAAAACATTAGAATTTATTAAGAAAGGAAATTTCAAAATATTACTAAAAGACCCGGCAGAAAAATTCAAGAAAGATATTAAAACAGCGTTAGGTAAAGCTTCTAGCATCTTATCAGACAACCAAATCTCAAAATTAACAGTCATGAATCAACAGCCCCCTCTACTTTATTCATTAGTCAAATTACATAAAGAAAATCATCCTATTAGATCTGTAGCCTCCTACATATCGGCCCCAGCATACAAACTCTCAAAATTTCTCATAGACATCATTAAAACGAACATTAATTTCACCCCAACTTACACAATAAAAAAATTCGTTAGAATTAACGGAAAAAATTTCTAACGTCTTTCTACCAGATAATTCAAAACTAGTATCATTTGACGTCCAAAACCTTTTCCCTAGCATACCCCCGGATGAAACAGTAAAAATCATAAAAAACATTCCTAATCAAAAATAAAGTTAATATCGTTATACAACAAGACATACTAAATTTATTAAACACGAGCCTCAATCAAAATTATTTTTACTTTAATAATACGTTTTATAATAGTTCGGAGGGTCTCATAATGGGTAGTCCATTTAGCCCGCTTTTAGCAGAAATATTCATGGATAACTTAGACAAAAAAATACATCGACAAGAATTTAGCAAATCATTTTTGTATTGGTACCGATATATATACGACATCTTTGCTTGTTTTAATGGTACAGAGCGTCAACTTGACAATGTTTTTAACTATATAAACTCAATACATAAAAATATTAAATTCACTATGGAACTAGAAGTCGACAATAAAATTAATTTTCTTGACTTAACGATAACCAGACATTACAACAAACACAAATTCTCTATTTTTCACAAACCCTCACATACAGATACGACAATAAACATAAAATCAGCTCACCCCCTACAACACAAATTGGCAGCTTACCACAGTATGTTGCATAAACTTGTAAGTGTCCCCGTATCTGTAGATGATTTTAATAAAGAATTAAATCTAATAAAACAAATTGCTGTTAACAACGGATATTCTTCTGACTCCATAGACTCAATTCTAAACAAAAAATTAAAAAATAAAGCTATTTCTTTAGTATACCCCAAGAAAGAAAACACAGGGAAAAAATATAATGTTTTAACCTATTTTGGTAACACGTCAGGGAAAATTAAAAACTACTTAAACAAATATAATATCAACATAGCTTTTAGAACAAACAACTCGTTAGGAAAATTCATTAAAAATGCAAAGGGAAAACAAAATAGATCAAAAAAATCTGGACTGTATCAGTTGAATTGTGGTTCTTGTCATAAAAGTTACATAGGTCAGACAGGTCGCTCATTCGAAACTCGGATTTCAGAACATAAAAGAAGCTATTTAAAAAACAAAAACGACTCAGCGTACAGTAATCATTTAACAGAATCAAATCATCTTTTTGACGATAAATTTAAAATTCTACACATACAAAACAAGGGAGTAAAATTAAACCTATTAGAAAATTTAGAAATAAATAGAATAAAAACTCAGACATAATCTTAAACGAACAAAAAGATATCACTCTGGCCCATGGTAACTCACCTTTACTCAATTTATACAATTAATATTCAGAATGGATTCCCCAGCAATATTCATTAGTGTCTAGTATTAATTTTATTACCTATCCACCTTAGGGTATTTGTATAAATGTAACAACACTAATATTCAAATATCATTTTGTATCAGACGAAGCTATAGTATAGCGAAACGCGTCATACAGTTTCGGTGAAACTAAATAAAGTGGAAATTTGACAAAATCAGTCTTTCATTACATTCGTTATGAATTTCCATCAAGTAACAGCCACAACAATTCAAAGTTTTGCTGAATTACTCTATTGAATTAAATAAATACTGATTTTAACTGTCTAACACCTCACACTAAAGAATAACCTCTCGGGTCTAAAAAACCTGAAAATAAGTGAAGACATGGTATATTTGAAATTATCTCTCTAACTACCTTATACGTCTAATTGAAGATGGCTTTGTATAAAATTTGTTCATTATCTGAACTAAAAACCAGGAAATATATAAAGCCCTTACTTCTTTCATCGCTTCCTCTAAAGTGATATGGCTCAAAAACTGTAAGTCAATGTCTTACTCTTAAGAGGGAAACAGAAACTTATAAAAAACAGATTAATTTACACAATATCCGATCTTTTACGTCATTTTCCAACTGTGACTACCTAGAGCCTAAACGACCTGACGTAAACCAATTTTACCGAATGAGAATGGAAATAAAATAAACTAAAGGAAATATGATATTTTTTGTGCAATGCAGAAATTTACCACTGAAAACTGGCATTTTCCTTTAGGTAATTATTTCTGTTAAAATTAGAAATAACTAAAAAGTAACATTTACAGATTCCTCGATTCTTTATAGCGAATTTCCAGTTAAAACGAACTATTTTATAATGAACGAAAAAACTTCCATAAGACCAATGAATTTTTATCGGTTATAACGAACTTCCGGATAAAGCGAACCAAATTTGGATGTTTTGTGTCCGCTTATAACGAACTTGCCATTCCCTGTGCTCGATGTCGCGCGACTTGATCTAGGGAATTCACCGAAACTCGCTGGGAACCCCTATTCTACTTGTTTTTCACCTTGTCACTAGTTCGAGCAGTATTATTTTCAATTCACTTGTGTTATGCGGTTCTAATGCATATTTGATCAAAATAGCAAAATGAATGTTTAAGTTTTTATTTTAAAATGAGTACACAAAAACGTAAAGCGTTTACTTTAAACAAACACGATATTATAAGGAAAATAAAAAATGCAAAGAGTTGAATTTAACTAAATCTACGGTTTTTACCATATGGAAGAAGAGGCAAGAAATCTATGATAAAAGAAACTTTAGTTTTAAAAAAGTAAGAAAATCTACACATGACCAAGTCGATAAAGGACTCCTTAAAAGGTTTAGTCAAAAACTATATGAACATGTTCCTATTATCGGCTATACTTTACAAGAGAAAGCTAGTGAATTGGGATGGAAAATAGAGAACACAGAGTTTAACTGTTCTAGAAGTTGAATTGAACGATTTAAAAAGTGACATAATATTAGTGGGGGTAAGATAGTAGGAGAAACGGCAGGAGTGGATATGACTGTCGTTGATTAGTGGTTAGCCAATATATGGCCGGAAAGTCGAGAAAGTTATGAATATGTGGACATTTTTAATGCGGATGAAACGGCTTTGTATTACAAGATGACGCCTGATAAAACATTAAAGTTTGTCAGAGAGAATTGTGCTGGTGGAAAATTATCAAAGTAAGGATTACTGTATTGGTAACTGCAAATATGTCTGGAACAGAGAAAAGAAAATTGTTGGTGATAGGAAAGTCCACCAATCCCAGGTGTTTTAAACACAAACAAAAAATATTACTTTTGATTGACAACTGTCCAGTGCACCCTGAAGTTGATCTACAGCAAATATAATTGGTTTTTATGCCTCCAAACACAAGTGCAAAGCTCCAGCCTATGGATCAAGGTGTGATATATTCTTTAAAATGTCATTATAGAAAAATTTTTACTTATGAAAATGGTAGAGATGATCGATAAAGGTAACATTTTCTCTGTAACTCTCTTCAATGCTACTAACTTTATCCATATGGCTTGGCAAAGAGTGAGTAGAGAAACCATTGCAAACTTTTTTAAGCATGACGGATTTTTAAGAAAGAAATGTAGATATGACTCAGATGATGAGCTACCGTTGACTCAGTGGATTGAAAAGCATCGAGAAGATCCTACTGATTGTCTAGAATTTGTTTATCATGCTGACAGTCAACAAAGTGCAGTGGAAATCGAGATTAAAAAGATGTTTAATTACTTTAATTTTGAAGAATATGTATGTGCTGATAATGAATTGATGAAGAGAGAAATATTAACTGATGATCAAATTGTGACTTCTGTAAAGATTTTAAGCGATAACGATGACGAAGACGAGCTTGGCAAAGGAGATAATATTTAGGTTCCATCCATTTCAGAAATAACTAAGAAAATGACTGAATCTCGTGAAGTTCCTGAACATATATGGAGTAGTTTTCTTCCTTGACAATTATATAAACACCATTTATTTTGCAAGTAAAATTGTACAAACGAAAATTACTAATTTTATTGTATAAACTATGTATTTTAATGTTTTCGTTTATACTCATATATGTACCAACATACATAATAATAACTTTAGTGTGACTTGTTTTATTTACCTTTAAACATTTTCTTGTAATTTAATAATTACACAGGGGAACAGCTGTTTTGGTGTCGAGGTTTTTTGAGCTGATTCTATATCAATTTGATGTCCTGAATTCAAATAACGTATTCATTTGTACCTAGGAGCTCAAATTTTTAAGATCTACAATTTTAGAGAAATATAAGTTACATTATTGTAACTCAAATCCGTAAGTGTAGTAAACAAAAGTAGATACGAAATTTTTATTTTAGTTATACAAAATACAATATTATGTCGTACTTACAAACAAAAAAAAAACATTGAAGAAATGAAATAGTCACTCAACACTTGGAAAGCTTCTTTTCCGCGACATTCTTGAATGTTTTTTTAAACAGTCCCTTTTTAAACTCCAGCAGTAATCTGCCATCATGTGCATGTCCCATCTTCCTTGGTAGCGGTCCTCCATAACTTTAATATCTTGGTGAAATCTTTCACCTTGTTCCTCACTCATGTCTCCTAAATTTTCTGGAAAACGGTCTAAGTGGCTGTGTAAATAGTGTATTTTAATACTCATATTGCACCCTAAGGATTTGAAACTATTAAGCATCTTGTTAACCATTTCAACATAGTTTTGAGCTTTATGTTTGCCTAGAAAATTTTCTACAACTGCAACAAATGATGTCCAAGCTTCTCGTTCAACTTGATTCATTGAATTTATGAAGGCAGGATCCTTAATTAATTGTCTTATTTGTGGGCCGTCAAATATCCCTGCTTTGAGTTTGAGTTTTCTGTGCTCAACTGATGCATTTTTACCCCTATATATGCAAAACAAGACCCATTCTTATCAAGAGCCTTTACAAATTGCTTCATTAAGCCCAACTTTATATGTAACGGAGGAAGTATGATTTTTTCTCTTTCAACCAAAACGTCGTTAATGACATTCTTTTCCCCAACGTCCATGTTTTCTCTCCGAGGCCAATCTTTTCTAACCCAGTGGTGTGTTTTGTCCCTACTATCCCAGAGGCACAAGAAACACGGATATTTCGTGTAACCACTTTGCTGCCCAAGAAAAAAGTTTACCATTTTTAAGTCTACACAAATCATCCATTGATGTTCGTAATACTTTATCTTCTGCAAGACCAAAGCTATGGTATTATATTCTTCTTTCAGTTTCGTTGAGTGAGCTAGTGGTATTGAACCATATTTATTCCCATTATGTAGAAGGACACATTTTAAACTTCGGTTTGAACTGTCAATAAATAGGCGCCAATCATCTGGAATATATTCAGAAAGTCCCATTTCTTTCATGAGTCCCCTACTTTCGTGACAAAATACAAGATTGTCTTCTTGAGAACAGAATGGTAGCAGATCTTTTTCTCTTGTACGGTAAAAGGTAATTTTGGTTCCTTGTTCCAGTAAATTTTTGTCGTTCAACCTAGAAGCGAGTACTTCAGAAGCTTTTTTTTCGATAAATTGAGATCCCTGGTGAGATCATTTAATTCATTTTGATTGAAGCGTTGAGGAACTGATGACGTCCCCTCATAGTCACTGTTAGTTTCATTAGCATCAGAACTTTTATTAGCATCAGAAGAGCGATCAGAGGGAAAATATTCGTCATCAGAGATATGTGGTAGCTGATGAAATGTTGGAATCGGTATTTTCATCGGAGTGCGGGATAGGGCGTATTGCCGAGTCTAAATTGGGATAAGTCCACTTACTGCGGTTATTTCGGTTGATTCCATTAGTATTTACTAAACAGAAATAACAATCATTGAAGTGGTTTTTTGGTTCTCTCCAAACCATTGGTACGCCGAATTTTAGACATTTTCTTTTCCCGGTAGTCCACTGCCGTAGATGCTCTGTACAAGTTTTACATACGAGATGCGGGGCCCACGTTTTGTCCTGATCACCAAGCTTAACTCCAAAGTATCCAAGATACGCTCGCTTTACAAAGTCAGTAATAGTTTGTCTGTTTTGTTGAAACATGTATTCTCCGCATATATAGCAAAACACATCAGGTTGATTTACACAACTTCTTCTTGAACTGGAACCTGAACTCATTTTAATTCTGTTCAATAACACAAAAACACTCTTTTCTTAACATAAAATAACACGCCGAATTCGATCTACTCTCATTAGTAAGAACGCACAAACTGGCGAGACTTACCCGAGTTAGGTGATTAAAAGGGTCAGTTCAGGTACCTGATAGGCAATGGTTCCACTAATTATAGATTTACCTGGAATTTACTCAATTACAGACTGACAATAAAACCATTGTACCTACATTAATGAATATATAATAATTTAAGAACTCTCATAAATGAATATACTGAATAAAAACCACATTGGTAGATAAGTTGATGTATCTAAAAAAGTAGAGCTGATAGAGAAAAACGGATTGCATGTATAGATTTAGCGTCCCAAATATAGTTAAAATCAGCTCTAAAATCCCAGGCACCAAAACAAAAATATTTTTTTGTTGCCCTGTGTTATTATTATTCATTTTTCTAAGCATTAGGGCTAGTAGTGAAAAGTGATATTAGATCTTGTTTACTGTTTGTAACGAACTTCGGATATAGGGAACCATTTTTAGTGATTTTTTGGAGTTCATTATAAACATACTTCACTGTAGTATAAAGTATTTACCGATCATCATTGTTAGAATTGGAACATGAAAAAAATAATAAAACTTGCAGGTTCTTCGACTTTAAGAACCCTGAAAGAAACAGACATATAACATTATATAAAGCATGTGAAGTAGCTCTTCTTCTAACTCCCACTCCACGAATGACTAGGTTTATTGTGATCTAAAGACTCTCAAACGTGAAGAAAAGCAAAAATCTCGGACCGTGATTTTGTAAAAAAGTTTAAAAAATTCTGGTAGAAAATGCTTTTTACTCCATAAATGAGTACCGCTGTTATAAGTTTTCCATTTTAAGTATGATTGTGAGTTTTATTTTTTAGGAGTTTATTTCCATATTGTCTTAATGGTTCTTTCTTAAGTGTACGAGGCTGGTTTGAAAAATCCGTGCAAAAATAAAAACTACTTATGTGTTTGGGGTAAACCTTTTTTATTTTTCGACATAGTCTCCTTTTAGGCTTATACACTTCGTCCAACGATGTTCTAGTTTGTTGATCCCTTCCGAATAATAGGATTTGTCCAAGTCTGCAAAATATCCATTAGTGTCTGCAATCACCTCCTCGTTTGAATAAAATCTTTGTCCCGCCAGCCATTTCTTCAAATTGGGGAACAAATAGTAGTCCGAGGGAGCCAAGTCTGGAGAATAGGGGGGATGTGAAACGAGTTGGAATCCTATTTCCATTAATTTTGCGACCACAACTGCTGAGGTGTGTGCTGGTGCGTTGTCGTGATGGAAAAAGACTTTCTTGTGGGCCAATCGCGGGCGTTTTTCTTGCAGCTCGGTTTTCAAACGGTCCAATAACGATGAATAATATTCACCTGTAGTAGTTTTACCCTTTTCCAGATAGTCGATGAGGATTATCCCTTGCGAATCCCAAAAGACAGTCGCCATAACCTTTCCGGCCGAAGGAACGGTCTTCACCTTTTTTGGTGCAGATTCCCCCTTGGTAACCCATTGTTTAGATTGTTGTTTGGTCTCAGGAGTATAGTAATGTATCCATGTTTCATCCACAGTGACGAAACGACGCTTAAAGTCCTCCGGATTCTTCTGGAACAGCTGCAAACCATCCTTGCAACACTTCACACGATTCCGTTTTTGGTCAAGCGTGAGCAATCGCGGCACCCATCTTGCGGATAGCTTTCTCATGTCCAAATGTTTATGCAAAATATTATGTACCCGTTCAGTCGAGATGCCCACAGCACTAGCAATCTCACGCACCTTAACTCTTCTGTCATCCATCACCATATCATGGATTTGATCAATGATTTCTGGAGTCGTAACCTCGACAGGCCGTCCAGACCGTTCAGCGTCACTTGTGCCCATATGGCCAGTCCGAAAATTTTGAAACCACTTATAAACTGTTTTAATCGAAGGTGCAAAGTCACCATAATGTTTATCAAGGTTCTCTTTAGTCTCCTGAGGCGTTTTGCCTTTCATAAAGTAATGTTTAATCACCACACGAAATTCTTTTTCGTCCATTTCTTGAAAATCGCTCGACTTCCTTGATTCACACGAATGCCAAACACAAAGAAATACACCAATATGGCTGAAACTTGGTGTGCGTTCATTCAAGAAATGCTACTAACTAAACATGACCTCGATACGCGCCGGTGGTGCCATTTCTCGGACTTTGCACGGACTTTTCAAACCAGCCTCGTAAATGGCATAGTAATAGAAATTATATACATCAACATTTGTGTAGTAGTCCTATGACTTTGATCAGTACAGTAGCTACATTCTTTTATTATATCATTATTTATTGACGTGTGCAAGACAGTTTTTTGTATAATTTAGTATGAATAAACAGTATTGAGTATTTGATTATTGAGAATATTTAAAATTTATTCATCAGTGTAGATCTAAGAAAAATTTTCATAATGGTGTAGAAAATAAATAAAATTTTCAAATATTATATGTGTACTGAGCTTGAAATGAATATCGCATTTTGTTTAAAGTTATTGTACCAAGAGATAGACAGACTGGCAGAAATGGAGGACTACATTTTTAGTGTTCCGTACGGAACACTTATAAGATCACTTCGGTGTCTGTCTGTCTGTCACGCCCGATTTTCTCCGAAACTATTTGACATAGAAAGGTGAAATTTGGTAATAATATAGGAATTGATGGCCTCATCAGAGCCATGTAATTTTCAGAATTAAATTTTGGCTTAAGGGGTTAGTTTTGGGGGGTGAAGTCGAAAGTGAAAAAAAAAAATTTTTACTAGGTCATCGAGTGTGGTGTCAAATGAAAGCTTGTGAAAACACGAGTAAAATATATATATATATATATATATATATATATATATATATATATATATATATATATATATATATATATATATATACATATATATATACATATATATATATATATATATATATATATATATATATATATATATATATATATATATATATATATATATAATATTATACTTGCGCGCACTTTTCTTTGTATTATTTTTAAAAATTCGCGAAAAATCGCTCTCCCGGGCCTTATCTCGAAAAGTACTTATCAAAAAATTTCGAAAAAATTCTGGAATATTCTCCACGGGGCGTAGATTGAACGAAAATTATCACGAGTGCATTACCTTTAATAATTTATATGGTATATAAAAAAAACAAAAATTTCAAGGTCATCAGATTTCAGTAAAGATTGGAAACAAACTTTGTTGAAAAACTCATTTGGGGTGTATTTTGTGAAGTCACTGATCATTCTGTAACAAAATTTTTTTATTTTAAAAGCAATCAACATACGGAACACTAATTGCGCAAGTTCAACTTGCACTTGACTGGTTATTTGTGATCTAGAGTCTTTGAAATGTGACAAAACTAACTTGAAAAATCACCCTCTGAGATTTTTGCACTAATATAATACTTTGCTCGCACAAGGGAAGCAAGAAACAAAAAAATTTAACAAATGTAAAGTTTTAGATTAAAATAGAGGAAACTTTAATTTGTTATAAGTCTCATCTTATTATTGCCGAGTGCTTACATAGTAAATTTTAGTACAATTTTGAGATTTCATCTACTGAGAGATTGCCAAGGGTACCAAACTAATAATATATATAAACTCCTGGATAAAATTAACGCAACAATCTGAAAATTAATTTATCTTTTTCTTATGTCAGTTTTAAAGTTTATCGAGTATTTGAATAGTAGGCTATGCATATTTTGTTTCGTTGTTCATGACCGAAATCAAAACAATTCGTTTAGATTTACAGTTTTAAAGAATTTTTTAGAAGATAAACAATTTTCTGTAATAATGCGATAGATTTTCTTTAAAAGTAAGCTTATAAATTGTTCCCTTTTTCAAAGTAATACGTTTTTGTGGTAGACTGTTTTATTTTTGACCCCGAAGAATTAGAAAAATGAATCAAACAGGGAATTTAACTGAACACGAGGTAGTGCGAGCCTCAGTTTTATTGGAAGAGGGATATTGTCAGAGTTATGTTGCCAATTTGTTAGGCAAACATCGTTCCACAATAAGTCGTATGGTAAGACGCTTGAATGAAGTAGGAACTTATTCTAGAAGGCTAGGGCAAGGGCGAAAACGATGCACTAGCGACCTAGATGAACGTTTTATAAGACAATATTCTTTAAGAAACAGGACTGTCACTAGTTCTATAATAAGAAATGAACTCGAAGCTGTTCGCAATGTCACAATTTCTTCTAAAACAGTTAGAAGAAGACGGTTAAATGAAGCTGGATTAAACAGTAGGAGACCAGCCACTGCGCCCTTGCTTACTAGAGAGAACAGAGTTGCCAGGTTACGTTTTGCTCAAAATCACGAAAACTGGTCTGTGGATGATTGGAAACAAGTTTTCTTCACAGATGAAACTAGGGTTAGTCTAAAACATCCAGATGGTCGTGAGCGAGTATGGCGAAGACCAGGAGAGAGGTTTGCTCCTTGCAATATCTCTGCAAGGATTCCATTCGGCGGTGGCTCTGTTATGTTCTGGGATGGCATCTGCTTTGATGCTCGCACAGAATTAGTTCCTGTCCGTACGAGATCCATAGAATAGGAGCAAAATCCTCAAGATTTTATCCAAAATTTAATTAGAAGCATGCCTAGGCGCATAAAACGCTGTCATCCGAAGTAGAGGAGGAAACACACGCTACTAGTGTCCCAGTTACACCATTAATTTTGCTACTAGTGTCCCAGTTTATTTTTTTCATTATTACATAATTTCAACGATTTTGTTATTAGGTCTTAAGAATAATTTTAATTCGAATCTTATAGAGAAATTTGGTAGCTAATTCACTTTTAAAGTATCCGAATAAGATTTTTCTAACTTTTAGAGTAACCAATGTTCTTAAAAAATTATTAAAATTAATTCATTATAGAGATTTGTATGTTTTAATATATTGTTGCGTTAATTTTGTCCAAGAGTGTATAAATTATATTTATACAATTAAAAAATAACCGGTCAAGTGCAAGTTGAACTTGTGCAATTAGTGTTCCGTAAGTTGATTGCTTTTAACATAAAAAAATTTTGTTACAGAGGTATAAAATGATCAGTGACTTCACAAAACACACCCCAAATGAGTTTTCAACAAAGTTTGTTTCCAATCTTTACTGAAATCTGATGACCTTGAAATTTTTGTTTTTTTTTTTTATATACCATATAAATTATTAAAGGTAATGCGCTCGTAATAATTTTCGTTCAATCTACACCCCGTGGAGAATATTCCAGAATTTTTTCGAAATTTTTTGATAAGTACTTTTCGAGATAAGACCCAGGACAGCGATTTTTCGCATAATACAAAGAAAAGTGCGCGCAAGTATAATATTATATATATATTTTTTACTCGTGTTTTCACAAGCTTTCATTTGACACCACACTCGATGACCTAGTAAAAAAATTTTTTTTCACTTCCGACTTCACCCCCAAAACTAACCCCTTAAGTCAAAATTTAATTCTCAAAACTACATTGCTCTGATGAGGCCATCAAGTCCTATATTATTACCAAATTTCACCTTTCTATGTCAAATAGTTTCGGAGAAAATCGGGTGTGACAGACAGACAGACACCGAAGTGATCTTATAAGTGTTCCGTATGGAACACTAAAAATAAATAAATAATTGAAAACTTTACTACAAAACATGTAAGTAATTTGGGTATTTTGCAGCTTACCGGAATTTTTTATTTTGTGAGGAAAACAAATTTTTCTACCATTTTCAAGGTCGATGATTACAAAAAAATAATTGCTTTCGCGCGGAAATTGGTTTTTTCATATGTTTTTAGGTATGGAACTTAATTTTGGCGATATAGCCAAATTGTGTGGAGATAAGGACAAACTTCACGAGCAATTAGTTCAGGTTAGTTTCAGGAATTCTATTGAGAGCTCGTGGCGTTCGGCTAAAGCGGCGTTTTCATCTAGTGGGCCAATTAAGGCGCATATTCCCGGAAATTTGGCAAGATATATGTTCGAGAAAAGATGTGATCAGTTGGGTTTAGATCGAGCTGTTGAATTTTTAGTTTTTGGCTGGTTTACTGTATCGAGATAGTGCTTTTATTGAATCTGTTGATGAAGATTTAGATAACGAAATTGATTTGGAATAAAGGTTTTGTTGAAAATTAGCGATTTTTCTCAATGTGTAAGGTTTATTTTTCCATGTATGTTTGTTGAACAATTTTGTGAGGGATTACTTTCCACAGAATTTGACTTTTTTTTTGTAATTACCGACCTTGAAAATGGTAGAAAAACTTGTTTCGATCAAAAAATTAAAAATTTCGGTAAACTGCAAAAATTCCAATTTCAATTCCAATTTTTACATAAAACATATCCATTGACACCATTTTGACCCTTTCCACACTGGTAATGTGCCACTAAATGCCATTAAATAATGCATAAGTGAAATATTATAAGAGACCCTTCCCTTGTTCTTGACACAGATCAGGCCGTCCAAAATATATTGGTATGGAAGTAAAAGAACTGATAGATCCTTAAAGGCCCATAGTCTTAGATGTGAGGACCATATTATATTCACAACTTATATAAATATATAACACCCACACAAAAGAAGTGAAACATTGAAAATCTCTCAAAACAAATATATAATACATATATGTGAAAAGCAACATGTCATCGCCAAGTTCCCCATATTCAAACTGCCTTAGAAGATCTTTAAGATATGATTAAAAGAGCAAATCTTAAGAAATCTATAAACTATATATATGATACTATAGATTTTGAAATTTGTATTTTAAAGAACATGGGAACTTTGTATAACTGCAACGATCTGTAGTTGCTATATATATTACGTTTTATATTAATAGATATGGTGAAACTTACCTGAAATAGATGAGTTATAGTGTTAGCATCAATTAACTTATCAGGAATCTTTCTTTGAGTTACACAAACTGCTGTATCAACCCCTTTCATAGCAACAGAGGTTAGGCCGGCTTGGTTTATGGCTTTAAATGCATACTCAACTTGGTACAAACGCCCTTCTGGTGAAAATATCGTAATGTGACGATCGAAACCTGCACTACTGCCCCTAGACATGGTAAAATTTCGGTTTTTTTAAATTATTAGCAAAAATTGATTCAAAAACGATAGAATGATACTTGCTTTTTTAGAGAATGAACAAGTTTGACAATAGGCAACTGTCAAAAGTAGTGACGAACAATTTTCGTGCAGTTTTAGTTGCCTAACCGATTCTAGGGAGTCTGCTGTCAAAAAATTTTAAAAAAATAAATTAAAAGTCTGAATAATTAGCTTATCGTCCTAAATATTTTTGGTAAGGATTAAGAATAATAATTTTTTTGCTCATCTTTTCAAATATTTACAATTATACAACATGATTTATAAATGTCGCCAAAAATCGACTCAATGTTACTTTCATACATATTTTATGGTGAAATAGAGAGTTATGGAAATATTTTACGGTAAAGTTAGGATCTATTATTAGGGAGCCTCTATAGATAGTTAGTAGAGATTAAATGAACTGATAAAGAATACTCACCTAATCAACAGGAAATAACAATCTCTAAAAAGTGTAAGAACTTCACAGGCACCTATTTTATGAACACATCTAACAAATTATACATACTATATTGCCAGGGATGCTGTTTATACCTACGCTGCCCACTATTTTGGTTGTCTAAAATTTAGTTTGAGTTACATAATCTTAGAATCAAAATGCTTTAGTCTATGTATAGAGTTAAATACAAGGTAATAATTAGTGGGACCCAATATTATCTGTCAATGCTTGCGTTTGATGGTTAACTTAAAGCCTATTTACATTAAACCACGATCGATCGGTCATGTAGCGTGCCTTCAAATGGAATCCCCAAATCATATACATTTTCAAAGGCTACATTTTTTTTTACTAAACGACATGACTGAGCGTCGAGTATCAGTTTATTGACCGTACACCAATTATGATTTCTGTTGTGATGTAATTTCTTGCATTCCTCAGGTCTCTCTACCGGTAAATACAGCTTTAAGTCATCGGCAAAGATTTGATAATTAACATTAACTTCAGAGATATCGTTTATAAATATTAAAAAAGTAAGAGCCCTAGGTTGGGCACTCCAAATGAGATTCCAAAAGACGGAGATGTAAACCCATTATATTGAGAACGCTATATCAGATATGACTGGTAAAAGTGCACAAATCTGTCAGATATACCAAACGTTCTGGGCTTGGCTAGAATCATCTTGTGTTCTTTAGAGAAATCCGTGAAAACCACACCAACCTGGCCCGTATTGTCAATAACCATTGATAAGAAGTGTTGAAAATATGTCAAATTGGTGGTAGTTTACCGTTTCCTCAAAAAGCCGTATTATTTCGCAGTAAGAAGAGGTTCAGTTCGATTTATTACATCTTAAAAAATTTGAAAAAATCACAAATTAACAAGACCGGTCTATAATTATATCTGTCAGACTTATCTCCCTTTTTAAATACTGGACATATTTTACTGTTCTTCCAACCCTCAGGATGTCCTCACTCAATGATAAGTTAAAAAATTTTGCTATCGGTTTGGTTAGAACTTTCATGGTATCTTTCACATAAAACCGGGACTATCGTACGGGCCTCGTGATATCTTAGGTTTTAATTTTGTTTTGATATTTTTATTAAATCCGCTTCCCCAAATGATGACACAGTATCTCCAGGTCCCTACCGTCAAACGATATACAGGCTGGACCAGCACAAATCTTTATTTTTTTTTGGTGCACATACCTCTAGAAAGACTGGAGATCATGCGCAGTATCATTCTAGATATCGGAAATATATCGAAAAAAGCAATCTTAATCATTATATCCACCTCCCTTGTCAATTCCTTAAATCTATTTAGGTAAACGACATTGCCAGATTGTTTTCTATATTTTGAGAACATCAAGCTTACGTTTAAGTTTCTTTATGGTACCTTTGTTGTACTACAGATGAAATTTTCTGTTTTTATTTTATAGCGTGGTGCAGATCTGTTAATCATTGTCGACAGGGTAGCATAAAAATTATCATAGATATCGTTAACATTCGTGAAGCTGTCCAATTCGTTCCAATTAGCACTACCCAGATCAGAGTATAGGGCTTAAAATTTTGCTTTTTTAAAATTATAACATTTTTCTGCAGTTTCATCAAATACAAACTTTCCACTCTCTGTCGCAGAGAGATGCAAGCCTACAATGCTGGATGATGGGTATTTTTCTATACATATAATGTACGAACACCCCATATACAGATATTTTTCTTCTTGAACGTTAATTGATAACTAAACTTGATCATAACTAAACATTGTAAGTATACTACTCAGTATATATCACCACTACACCAAACACTTTATTTTTGCACTCGACGCGCGTTTCGCTAACCATGTTAGCTTCATCAGGAGCGATGATTGACTAAAGCTAAACTACCAAATCTACCCTATTTATACTTAGCCTAACCCTTGAATTACTCAAGCGGAACTAATGACATAGGCAAGGCTATCAGTTCCGGTCAAGTAACCAGTAGAGGGGACTATAAGGAATAGGCCCTCTGTCTTTGTTTAAACTACTTTTACATTTTATGATTTCCATACTTTCGTATGCGTTCAACAATCTCCTATCAGATACATTTTTTATTAATCTTCGATTATCTAATGTTACAGTATGATCAGCTTCAAGAGCATGTTCGGCAATGCTAGACTTTTCTGTTCTGTTGTATTTTAAGTGTGCTAAATGTTCTTTAAATCGTGTTCTAATTGACCTTTTAGTTTGCCCAACATACTTTTTGTCACAATCATTACAACTAATTTCATAAATTCCACTTTTCTCACAATTAGGAATCTTATCCTTGGGATTTCCTAAGATATTCCTCAGATTGTCTGATGACTTATAGACTAAGGTGAGGCCTACCTTATTAAATACCTTATTGAGTCCCTTGCTATATTTCGGATTATGTGGTATGGAGACATACTTGGTGTTATTTTCTTCGCGTGTAAAAAAGGTGGAATTCTGAATATTAAACCTAAACTTATGCCTATTTATTAGCTTATTTACTAAGTCATCGTCATAACCATTAACTCTAGTTATATTTTCTAATACGATTCCTTTCTTTATTAAAGTTTACTCTATTCAGAGGGAAACTGACCAAACGATGAACTAAAAAATGTAATGAGGCTAATTTATGTTGTTTGCAATGAAATGAATCATTAGGAATATATCTATCTGTTACTGTGTCCTTCCTATAGATATCAAATTCTAATCTATTATTATTTTTAATAATTAAAATATCTAGAATCTAGTCAATCATCGCTCCTGATGAAGCTAACATGGTTAGCGAAACGCGCGTCGAGTGCAAAAATAAAGTGTTTGGTGTAGTGGTGATATAAACTTAATTGTAAGTATAATTAGGAAAATAACCGTATTGACTATTTAATCTAAATATTAAGATAATTTAAGTAACTGTAAATAAAGGCAAACTGCTCATTGAAAGTTAATTATGTTATTAAAAAAGGAATAAAAACTCTAGACAATAAGATCATAACAATAATATCGTATTAACGTTTCTCAAAGTTACTCTATACAGTTTTGTAGTTAAAGAATAAATAAGTACCAAAAAAGTAGATACAGGCTATCTTTAATTAACAAGAGATCTATCACACCGAAAAACATAACAGCATCCTTCAGAACCACACATATATTTTGACCAGAGACGTAAGGAAGAGGCTCTGCGAAGCATTAGTCTTGAGTCATGTTAATTATGCGGATGTGGTTTTTGGGCCATGTCTCGATGTACGTTCCAGTTCCAGAATACAAAAGATTCAGAACTCTTGTGTTAGGTTTATTTGTGGATTGCTGAAGAGAGATCATATTTCTTCTCAGTTGGTGGGGCTGGGCTGGCTCAATATGTTTAGCAGGCGAAAATTGCACATGGCGGTGTTTATTCATAGAGTCTTGGCAACGGGTTGTCCTCTCTATCTTAGACAAAAATTGAGGCATCGGGTAGATGTGCACGGTTTAAATACTAGAAATATTCACCTTTTAGAAATACCAAAGCACAGAAAGGTGATCTTTGAAAGATGTTTCAGCTGTGCTACAGTGAGTGTTTACAATTCGGTACCGCACGCTATTCAAAGCAGGTCAGTTAATGATTTCAAACTGATTTATAAGATATTTCTCCTCGGGGATGCAGCTTGACTTTTATTTTTATTCTTATTTCTATTAGTCCTATCTTTTGGCGATGGATTGCCGTTGTCTTCTCCTTCACTTCTGTACATTACGTTATGTTTGCTGTTTTGCTGATTGATTGTTGTATGTTTTCTTCTTTTTTTCTTCCAGTACTATGTTAACTTGTATTTTTATTTTATATGATTATTATTATTTTCTTTTCTCTATAATGTCAACGAGAAGAAGCTCTGGAGCCCCCAAACTTTGATGTTATGTGGTTAAAAATAACGACCCAACAAACCACAAGGTTCATCTGTATCCTGTATCGACCACCAAGTGATACCAATTTTCGAACACTTTTCGCTTCTCTTGCAGACACCATCGATCATTTACAAAGTAACTATCCAAGTGCCGAAATTGCCATCCTGGGCGACTTTAATGTCCACAATATCAACTGGCTTAAATACTCAAATACTACCGACGAACGAGGTCGTGAAGCTGAATCATTCTCAATCAGTTATGGCTTAACTCAGCTTATTGACGAACCAACACGGATCTCTGATCGAGACGGGGAGTTCGCCAGTCTTCTTGATCTGTTTTTAACCACCAATCCGGAGATATACACGGTCACCGTAAATCCGCCGTTAGGTTCTTCCGACCATAAATTGCTTTCGACATCGAGTATCCTGCCAATCAGTAACAGAGAGGCGCCTAGGCCGCGTAGGATTTGGCACTACAAATCTGCCAAATGGGAAGATCTCATGGAATACTTTCGAACTTTCCCTTGGATGGACATTTGTTTTCGATCCGATAACCCATCTGACTGCGCCAGGGAGGTCTCCGATGTTATTTTGGCTGGTATGGAAGCTTACATCCCTTTTTCGAAGAAATGCTCCTCCAACGGCAAGCCTTGGTTCGACCGAAAATGCAAAGAAGCTGTTGTTTCTAAACATATTGCCTACCGACAATGGCGTGAAAATCCTAACACCGTAAATCGTAACATCTTTGTTCATGCCCGGAACAGATGCAAGAGAATTATCGACGAAACCAAGGAGGCACACAATCAACGAATTAGAAACAAACTTGTCCCTTGCCCCAACAATTCCAGGTCCTTTTGGGCAGTCGCAACGATTCAATATTATTAGCGATCACCAATATGGTTTTCGTAAACATAGATCAAAAGGAGATCTTCTGACTTATGTAACACATGTTTGGAACAACGCAATTGAACACTTTGGAGAGTCTCGAGCGGTTGCTCTTGACATATCCAAGGCATTCGACCGTGTTTGGCACGATGGACTGTTGGCTAAGTTACGCTCTTATGGTATATCTGAAAGGTTCTGTTTGTGGCTCTCATGTTTCCTCAGAGAGCGTTCTTTACGAGTGGCGGTCGACGGATTTCTTTCTAACACCCTTACTATCAACGCCGGTGTGCCCCAGGGCTCCATACTGTCTCCTACTCTCTTTCTCATTTACATTAACGATCTGCTGGAAAAGACCGGGAATCCAATCTATAGCTTTGCAGATGACAGTACGCTTGTCTCTTCATTCACCTTGAACGCTCGGACATCGGCTGCTCAGGCGAATATCCGCAGACAGCAAGAGGTCGTTCAACTTAACAAAGACCTGGAAGAAATTCTATCTTGGGGTGACAGTAACCAAGTGGAATTTAACGCTACAAAAACCCAAGCGACAGTTTTTTCTAAAAAAGTTAACGTTGCTGAACCCGACATAGTTATGTCGGGGCACTCCATTCCCCTAGCATCGTCGCTCAATTTGTTGGGCGTTAGTTTGGGAGCAAATATGTCTTGGCATGAACATGTTGCAGGCATAGCAAGGAGAGCTTCTCAAAAGTTGGGAATATTATTTAGAACCAGAAAGCTTTACACCCCACAGCAACTGTTAATTCTTTACAAAGCCCAAATTCGACCAACTATGGAATACTGCTCCCACGTTTGGGGCTCCGCTCCCAAACATACACTGCATTTGTTGGATTCTGTTCAGAGAAGAGCGGTCCGTCTGATTGGGGACCCGGAATTGACCGGCGGCCTTGATTCGCTGGAACATCGAAGAACGGTTGGCGACTTGAGTCTGTTCTACAAGTATTTTCATGGAAAGTGTTCGAAGGATGTAGCCCGCTTAATTCCTCCCAAAGCGGTGCATGTTAGAAATACATGTCGCGCTGGTGCTTCGCATCCGTATGAGGTTCAGCTTGTTACTCCGCGTACAACGCTTTTCAAGCAATCTTTTATATGGAGAACGTCATACCTTTGGAATAATTTGCCCAGCGCTGTGTTTCCCACCGAGTACAATTTACAGCGATTCAAGAACAACGTGAATCGCTTTTTTCCGCACTCGTGCCGCTCCTGGAGCGCTTTAGGGACTTCCCTGCAGCACGTGTGCTAGACACATAAAAAAAAAAAAAAAAAAAAAAAAAAAATGATGTAATGTTATCGTATGTATTTTTATTTAGTACTTAGGCATTACTTGAATGTTGCATTATTGAATTTGTATTTTTATTTTTTTTGTATCTTGTATGCTTAGCTACTGGCTCGGTTGAGATGAGCAGTTCTTAACTGGACTTCGCCGAGTTAAAAATAAACACCTTTTATTATTTTGATATTATATATATGGTACATATATACCATAACCAGCTGTAAGTGCCAGCAACTCTACGGTACCCAAAGCTTTTTGTGCTATAAAACACCTGGTGGCCCTTTAGTATTCCAGTGTTCCTTGTAGTGTTGCATAGATGTAGCAAAAATGTATCTTTTTTCCTAGGACCGGGCTGGAATTTAGGAATTTTATGAATGACGACATACTTGGTTATACATATATATTAATGAATTGAATTTTAAATTGGGTGTAGGTTGATGAAGTTCCATTGTAGATGGGGGCTCATTTTTGTAAAAAAAAAATCTTCCCTTCATTGATTTTGAGGTTATTGTACTAGGAGTGTTCTAAGCTTTTATGGTTTCAGTGCATGGCTTTTTTTTTAATCTAGGGGTGTCATTGTAAGTTGGCGTTTGACTCTACCTCCCTATAAATAGCTCTACTTTTAGTGTTTTCTTTTTATTGAAAGCTAGGGGAACGTATTTCATTATTGATAAAATTTCCTCTGAGATTTCAGTCAGTCTGCTTGTATCTCGACTGGCATGATATATATCAACTTCATATTTGGTATATAAATTATGTTTGAAGTAGGAATGAACCTACAGTTTTTAAGCTATGTACCTTTAAAAGAAGGGAGGTGGATATTAATAAATTTTGTATGGTTTTAATAGTAATAAAGCCATTTTTCCTGAATTTTTGTTGAGATAATAAACAAATTTTCTCTGTAGTAACACATATAAGGGGGTAAAGGGGTAGGGGAGAAGATTAGAGAGGTTGCTTTCTGTGTCATGTTACATGTTCTTTTCAAAACTCTTGGAGTGGGGGATCTAACATTTAAGTTATTTTTAGGCCGCTTCCTGATTTGTCGGTGCAGTATCGTTTTTCTCGGTGTGCTCGGTACCGATTCGGTAACGAAAACATGCGGAACGCCAATATTTCAATGAAACCCACCTCACTTGCTCCTCGCACGCGCAAATCAGGGACACCGAGAAAATTGATACCACACCGACAAATCAGGGAGC
>CM032454.1:1513700-1552695 GCA_019049505.1 Pachyrhynchus sulphureomaculatus
ACTCGAGCAAATAATTTGCGAAAATAATTATATGGAATATTGCAATTCTCAACGGCACAACAATAACCTCCTTTCCCCATGATTATACAAATTGTTTCTTAACCTTTTCGATTCTCTTCACTTACAAACGTTTTTAATTCTCTTTTTCTACAAACTCTCTCTTCCTTCTGTCTTTATATTCATATAAACTGTAGTCACATCAAGAAACGATGGACAATACATTTCCAAAGACACATTCCGAGATCGGATGTAAACACTGAGCGGCCATTTTTTGAAAAAGGACCCGTCGACGCACGCGCCGTCAAAATCTCGTCACCAAATTGGAGCTCAGTTTCGCTACTGTAGTATGTTTACTGTGACATTACATCATTATATAGAAAAGAAAATAATAATAATAATCATATAAAAATAAAAATACAAGTTAACATAGTCCTGGAGAAAAAAAGAAGAAAACATACAACAATCAATCAGCAAAACAGCAAACATAACGTAATGTGCAGAAGTGAAGGAGAAGACAACGGCAATCCATCGCCAAAAGATAGGACTGATAGAAATAAGAATAAAAATAAAAGTCAAGCTGCATCCCCGAGGAGAAATTTCTTATAAATCAGTTTGAAATCATTAACTGACCTGCTTTGAATAGCGTGCGGTACCGAATTGTAAACACTCACTGCAGCACAGCTGAAACATTTTTCAAAGATCGCCTTTCTGTGCTTTGGTATTTCTTAGAGATTCTAGTATTTAAACCGTGCACATCTACCCGATGCCTCAATTTCTGTCTAAGATAGAGAGGACAACCCGTTGCCAAGACTCTATGAACAAACACCGCCATATGCAATTTTCGCCTGCTAAACATATTGAGCCAGCCCAGCCCCACCAACTGAGGAGAAATATGATCTCTCTTCAGCAATCCACAAATAAACCTAACACAAGAGTTCTGAATCTTTTGTATTCTGGAACTGGAACGAATATCGAGACATGGCCCAAAAATCACATCCGCATAATTAACATGACTCAAGACTAATGCTTCGCAGAGCCTCTTCCTTACGTCTCTGGTCAAAATATATGTGTGGTTCTGAAGGATGCTGTTATGTTTTTCGGTGTGATAGATCTCTTGTTAATTAAAGATAGCCTGTATCTACTTTTTTGGTACTTATTTATTCTTTAACTACAAAACTGTATAGAGTAACTTTGAGAAAGGTTAATACGATATTATTGTTATGATCTTATTCTATAGAGTTTTTATTATTCCTTTTTTAATAACATAATTAACTTTCAATGAGCAGTTTGCCTTTATTTACAGTTACTTAAATTATCTTAATATTTAGATTAAATAGTCAATACGGTTATTTTCCTAATTATACTTACAATTAAGTTGGGAATGTAGAATCTTTGGCACAATGATACTACTCAGTATATATCACCACTACAGCAAACACTTTATTTTTGCACTCGACGCGCGTTTCGCTAACCATGTTAGCTTCATCAGGAGCGATGATTGACTAAAGCTAAACTACCAAATCTACCCTATTTTATACTTAGCCTAACCCTTGAATTACTCAAGCGGAACTAATGACATAGGCAAGGCTATCAGTTCCGGTCAAGTAACCAGTAGAGGGGACTATAAGGAATAGGCCCTCTGTCTTTGTTTAAACTACTTTTACATTTTATGATTTCCATACTTTCGTATGCGTTCAACAATCTCCTATCAGATACATTTTTTATTAATCTTAGATTATCTAATGTTACAGTATGATCAGCTTCAAGAGCATGTTCGGCAATGCTAGACTTTTCTGTTCTGTTGTATTTTAAGTGTGCTAAATGTTCTTTAAAATCGTGTTCTAATTGACCTTTTAGTTTGCCCAACATACTTTTTGTCACAATCATTACAACTAATTTCATAAATTCCACTTTTCTCACAATTAGGAATCTTATCCTTGGGATTTCCTAAGATATTCCTCAGATTGTCTGATGACTTATAGACTAAGGTGAGGCCTACCTTATTAAATACCTTATGAGTCCCTTGCTATATTTCGGATTATATGGTATGGAGACATACTTGGTGTTATTTTCTTCGCGTGTAAAAAAGGTGGAATTCTGAATATTAAACCTAAACTTATGCCTATTTATTAGCTTATTTACTAAGTCATCGTCATAACCATTAACTCTAGTTATATTTCTAATACGATTCCTTTCTTTATTAAAGTTTACTCTATTCAGAGGGAAACTGACCAAACGATGAACTAAAAAATGTAATGAGGCTAATTCATGTTGTTTGCAATGAAATGAATCATTAGGAATATATCTATCTGTTACTGTGTCCTTCCTATAGATATCAAATTCTAATCTATTATTATTTTTAATAATTAAAATATCTAGAAAAGGCAATTGTCCTTTGTTCTCAACTTCGTAAGTGAATTTAATGGAATCATACCGGCTATTTAATTTGTAAACAAAATCATCAATATTTGCTTCTTTGTATCAAAAATCGCGAAAATATCATCCACATACCTATACCATACCCCTGGGAAATATTCAAATTCTTGACTGGCTTCGATTTCAAACTTACTCATGAATAAATTGGCTATGAAAGGTGACAAGCAATTACCCATAGCTGTTCCTTCTTTCTGAACATAAAATTGATTGTTATATTGGAAATAATTTTGTTCCATACAGAGTTTAGATAATATTAAGTATTCACGAATAATTTCGTCTTCAAAGTCATTCATTCTAAGTAATTCTTCGAGATATTGTAAAGTTTGTGGAATTGGCACACTTGGGAACAAAGAACTAACATCAAAAGAAATTAAGACTTCACCTTCATTAAGAACTAGATTTTTTGTTTTATTAATGAATTCTAACGAATTCTTCACTGCGAAAGTATTTAATGGTAACTTTTCAAGTTCTTTTGATAACCATTTGGATATTAAATATGTGGGTGATCCGACCGATGAAACAATGGGTCGCATTGCTTTTCCAGGTTTTGTGAATTTTGGGTAAGCAATACAATTTTGGTATGGTCGGATTACTCACATTTAATTTAAATTTTAGCGAATCGGAGACAAGGTTCTTACATTTTTTTAAAGAATTTTTTAACCTCTGATATCATTCTCGGTAATGGATTTCTTATTACTTTTTCATAAGGGCCAGATTCGATAAGATTATCTACGCGTTCAAAGTAATCTTTCTTATCCAATATAACAACCTTATTTCCTTTATTCGCTTTTAAGTAGAAGACATCTTTCTTTTTCAATCCTTTAACTACTTTTATGTTTTTTCGTGAATTAGAGTTTGTGTTGTTAACTATGTTTTTTGATATTTGATTGCGACATGCTTCCCTAACAAATGATTTACTATTTTCTGGAAGTGTACTAATGGAACTTTCAATGTGAGCAACTATTTCTGATAAATTATCTCTAGGAGGGGGTACTGCAAAGTTAAGACCTTTGTTTAAGTTGCGAATTTCATTTCGTGTAAAGGATTGAGATGAATGATTTTCTACAATATTTACGAGTTCCTGAGGACTATTCTTCTTTGGTAAGAGCTTTTTTAATTTTTTACTTAGAATAGAGAATTTCTTTTTATATTGAATATCAATAACTAAAAACATTTTCCTCTGGAACTCGCTCCATACTTCATATTCAATATTGTTTAATCCTGAAGAAAGTTTTTTGAATATGCTGTATGATTCTACTTCTAACATACTACGTTTTGTGTACAAATTCTTGATTTCTAAGTCAAGCCATTTTTGTTTAGCAAAGAATGAAACTTTTTCTGAAATGTTTAATTTTGGTAAATTAACCTTAATAAAATTAGGAAAAACTTTAAATTTCTTGCAAGACTTTAAAAACCAAATATCTGCACCTACTAATCTAATCTTACTACTGTACTTACGATAAAGGTTTAATTCCGTTGACCGTGAAGCCATCTCAACTAAGTTGGGAATGTGGAATCTTTGGCACAATGATACTACTCAGTATATATCACCACTACACCAAACACTTTATTTTTGCACTCGACGCGCGTTTCGCTAACCATGTTAGCTTCATCAGGAGCGATGATTGACTAGATTCTAGATATTTTAATTATTAAAAATAATAATAGATTAGAATTTGATATCTATAGGAAGGACACAGTAACAGATAGATATATTCCTAATGATTCATTTCATTGCAAACAACATAAATTAGCCTCATTACATTTTTTAGTTCATCGTTTGGTCACTTTCCCTCTGAATAGAGTAAACTTTAATAAAGAAAGGAATCGTATTAGAAATATAACTAGAGTTAATGGTTATGACGATGACTTAGTAAATAAGCTAATAAATAGGCATAAGTTTAGGTTTAATATTCAGAATTCCACCTTTTTTACACGCGAAGAAAATAACACCAAGTATGTCTCCATACCACATAAATCCGAAATATAGCAAGGGACTCAATAAGGTATTTAATAAGGTAGGCCTCACCTTAGTCTATAAGTCATCAGACAATCTGAGGAATATCTTAGGAAATCCCAAGGATAAGATTCCTAATTGTGAGAAAAGTGGAATTTATGAAATTAGTTGTAATGATTGTGACAAAAAGTATGTTGGGCAAACTAAAAGGTCAATTAGAACACGATTTAAAGAACATTTAGCACACTTAAAATACAACAGAACAGAAAAGTCTAGCATTGCCGAACATACTCTTAAAGCTGATCATACTGTAACATTAGATAATCTAAGATTAATAAAAAATGTATCTGATAGGAGATTGTTGAACGCATACGAAAGTATGGAAATCATAAAATGTAAAAGTAGTTTAAACAAAGACAGAGGGCCTATTCCTTATAGTCCTCTCTACTGGTTACTTGACCGGAACTGATAGCCTTGCCTATGTCATTAGTTCCGCTTGAGTAATTCAAGGGTTAGGCTAAGTATAAATAGGGTAGATTTGGTAGTTTAGCTTTAGTCAATCATCGCTCCTGATGAAGCTAACATGGTTAGCGAAACGCGCGTCGAGTGCAAAAATAAAGTGTTTGGTGTAGTGGTGATATATACTGAGTAGTATACTTACAATGTTTAGTTATGATCAAGTTTAGTTATCAATTAACGTTCAAGAAGAAAAATATCTATATATGTGTTCGTACATTATATGTATATAAAAATACCCATCATCCAGCATTGTAGGCTTGCATCTTTCTGCGACAGAGAGTGGAAAGTTTGTATTTGATGAAACTGCAGAAAAATTTTATAATTTTAAAAAAGCAAAATTTTAAGCCCTATACTCTGATCTGGGTAGTGCTAATTGGAACGAATTGGACAGCGTCACGAATGTTGACGAAATCTGTGATAATTTTTATGCTACCCTGTCGACAATGATTAACAGATCTGCACCACGCTATAAAATAAAAACAGAAAATTTCATCTGTAGTACAACAAAGGTACCATAAAGAAACTTAAACGTAAGCTTAATGTTCTCAAAATATAGAAAACAATCTGGCAATGTCGTTTACCTAAATAGATTTAAGGAATTGACAAGGGAGGTGGATATAATGATTAAGATTGCTTTTTTCGATATATTTCCGATATCTAGAATGATACTGCGCATGATCTCCAGTCTTTCTAGAGGTATGTGCACCAAAAAAAAATAAAGATTTGTGCTGGTCCAGCCTGTATGTCGTTTGACGGTAGGGACCTGGAGATACTGTGTCATCATTTGGGGAAGCGGATTTAATAAAAATATCAAAACAAAATTAAAACCTAAGATATCACGAGGCCCGTACGATAGTCCCGGTTTTATGTGAAAGATACCATGAAAGTTCTAACCAAACCGTAGCAAAATTTTTTAACTTATCATTGAGTGAGGACATCCTGAGGGTTGGAAGAACAGTAAAATATGTCCAGTATTTAAAAAGGGGGATAAGTCTGACAGATATAATTATAGACCGGTCTTGTTAATTTGTGATTTTTTCAAATTTTTTAAGATGTAATAAATCGAACTGAACCTCTTCTTACTGCGAAATAATACGGCTTTTTGAGGAAACGGTAAACTACCACCAATTTGACATATTTTCAACACTTCTTATCAATTGTTATGGACAATACGGGCCAGGTTGGTGTGGTTTTTCACGGATTTCTCTAAAGAACACAAGATGATTCTAGCCAAGCCCAGAACGTTTGGTATATCTGACAGATTTGTGCACTTTTACCAGTCATATCTGATATAGCGTTCTCAATATAATGGGTTTACATCTTCGTCTTTTGGAATCTCATTTGGAGTGCCCAACCTAGGGCTCTTAATTTTTTAATATTTATAAACGATATCTCTGAAGTTAATGTTAATTATCAAATCTTTGCCGATGACTTAAAGCTGTATTTACCGGTAGAGAGACCTGAGGAATGCAAGAAATTACATCACAACAGAAATCATAATTGGTGTACGGTCAATAAACTGATACTCGACGCTCAGTCATGTCGTTTAGTAAAAAAAAAAAAACCAGTGCAAGTTGAACTTGCACAATTAGTGTTCCGTACGTTGATTGTTTTTAAAATAAAAATTTTTGTTAGGGTGGTATAAAATGATCAGTGACTTCACAAAACCCACCCCAAATGAGTTTTCAACAAAGTTTGTTTCCAGTCTTTACTGAAAACTGGTGACCTTGAAATTTTGTTTTTTTTTTTATATACCAAATAAATTATTAAAGGTAATGCACTCGTGATAATTTTCGTTCAATCTATACCCCGTGGAGAATATTCCAGAATTTTTTCAAAATTTTTTGATCAGTACTTTTCGAGATAAGGTAGGCGACAGCGATTTTTCAAAAGTAATACGAAGAAAAGTGTGCGCAAGTATTACATTATATATATATATATATATATATATATATATATATATATATATATATATATATATACATATATATATTTTACTCGTGTTTTCACAAGCTTTCATTTGACACCATACTCGAGGACCTAGTAAAAAAAATTTTTTTCACTTCCGATTTCACCCTTCAAAACGAACCCCTTAAGTCAAAATTTATGTTACGGTGGTATAAAATGATCAGCGACTTCAAAAAACACACCCCAAATGAGTTTTTAACAAAGTTTGTTCCCAATCTTTACTGAAATCTGATGACCTTGAAATTTTTGTTTTTTTTTATATACCATATAAATTATTAAAGGTAATGCACTCGTGATAATTTTCGTTCAATCTACACCCCGTGGAGAATATTCCAGAATTTTTTCGAAATTTTTTGATAAGTAGTTTTCGAGATAAGGCCCGGGACAGCGATTTTTCGCGAATTTTTAAAAATAATACAAAAAAGAAAAGTGCGCGCAAGTATAATATTATATATATATTTTTTACTCGTGTTTTCACAAGCTTTCATTTGACACCACACTCGATGACCTAGTAAAAAAATGTTTTTTTCACTTCCGACTTCACCCCCTAAAACTAACCCCTTAAGTCAAAATTTAATTCTCAAAACTACATGGCTCTGATGAGGCCATTAATTCCTATATTATTACCACATTTCACCTTTCTATGTCAAATAGTTTCGGAGAAAATCGGGTGTGACAGACAGACAGACAGGCAGGCAGACAGACAGACAGACAGACAGACACCGAAGTGATCTTATAAGTGTTCTGTACGGAACACTAAAAAAATGTAGCCTTTGAAAATGTATATGATTTGGGGATTCCATTTGAAGGCACGCTACATGACCGATCGTGGTTTAATGTAAATAGGCTTTAAGTTAACCATCAAACGCAAGCATTGACAGATAATATTGCGTCCCACTAATTATTACCTTGTATTTAACTCTATACATAGACTAAAGCATTTTAATTCTAAGATTATGTAACTCAAACTAAATTTTAGACAACCAAAATAGTGGGCAGCGTAGGTATAAACAGCATCCCTGGCAATATAGTATGTAGAATTTGTTAGATATGTTCATAAAATAGGTACCTGTGAAGTTCTTACACTTTTTAGAGATTGTTATTTCCTGTTGATTAGGTGAGTATTCTTTATCAGTTCATTTAATCTATACTATCTATAGAGGCTCCCTAATAATTGATCTTAACTTTACCGTAAAATATGTCTACAACTCTCTATTTCACCATAAAATACATAGACATAGAGGATGGACTGAGCATTAACCTCATAAAATTAACCACTCACTAGAAAGAGATAAAGCGATTGTGCGGCTAATACCTGTCTCTTTTCTGTAGGCCTGTAATAAACCAGGCGTAGTACCTCGAGGCGGAATTCAAGGCGAGAAAAGCCCCATACCCGATTTTAGTTGAAACAGAACACTTAGAAATATTATTTTCAAGAGCGCCGTAGCTTAGCGGCATTCTAAAAAGAGACAGCTACTGGCCGCTCATTCGCTTTGTCCCTCTCACATTTTTGCGTCCATATTTACTTCACAGCGGGATACGGAACACGCAGTCCATCCTCTATGTCTATGATAAAATATGTATGAAAGTAACATTAACTCGATCTTTGGCGACATTTATAAATCACGTTGTATAATTGTAAATATTTGAAAAGATGAGTAAAAAAAATAATTATTGTTAATCCTTACTCAAAACATTTAGGACGATAAGCTAATTATTCAGACTTTTAATTTATTTCTTTAAATTTTTTGACAGCAGACTCCCTAGAATCGGTTAGGCAACTAAAACTGCACGAAAATTGTTCGTCACTACTTTTGACAGTTGCCTATTGTCAAACTTGTTCATTCTCTAAAAAAGCAAGTATCATTCTATCGTTTTTGAATCAATTTTTTGCTAATAATTTAAAAAAACCGAAATTTTACCATGTCTAGGGGCAGTAGTGCAGGTTTCGATCGTCACATTACGATATTTTCACCAGAAGGGCGTTTGTACCAAGTTGAGTATGCATTTAAAGCCATAAACCAAGCCGGCCTAACCTCTGTTGCTATGAAAGGGGTTGATACAGCAGTTTGTGTAACTCAAAGAAAGATTCCTGATAAGTTAATTGATGCTAACACTATAACTCATCTATTTCAGGTAAGTTTCACCATATCTATTAATATAAAACGTAATATATATAGCAACTACAGATCGTTGCAGTTATACAAAGTTCCCATGTTCTTTAAAATACAAATTTCAAAATGTATAGTATCATATATATAGTTTATAGATTTCTTAAGATTTGCTCTTTTAATCATATCTTAAAGATCTTCTAAGGCAGTTTGAATATGGGGAACTTGGCGATGACATGTTGCTTTTCACATATATGTATTATATATTTGTTTTGAGAGATTTTCAATGTTTCACTTCTTTTGTGTGGGTGTTATATATTTATATAAGTTGTGAATATAATATGGTCCTCACATCTAAGACTATGGGCCTTTAAGGATCTATCAGTTCTTTTACTTCCATACCAATATATTTTGGACGGCCTGATCTGTGTCAAGAACAAGGGAAGGGTCTCTTATAATATTTCACTTATGCATTATTTAATGGCATTTAGTGGCACATTACCAGTGTGGAAAGGGTCAAAATGGTGTCAATGGATATGTTTTATGTAAAAATTGGAATTGAAATTGGAATTTTTGCAGTTTAAACGAAATTTTTAATTTTTGATCGAAACAAGTTTTTCTACCATTTTCAAGGTCGGTAATTACAAAAAAATAAGTTAAATTCTGTGGAAAGTAATCCGTCACAAAATTGTTCAACAAACATACATGGAAAAATAAACCTTACACATTGAGAAAAATCGCTAATTTTCAACAAAACCTTTATTCCAAATCAATTTCGTTATCTAAATCTTCATCAACAGATTCAATAAAAGCACTATCTCGATACAGTAAACCAGCCAAAACTAAAAATTCAACAGCTCGATCTAAACCCAACTGATCACATCTTTTCTCGAACATATATCTTGCCAAATTTCCGGGAATATGTGCCTTAATTCGCCCACTAGATGAAAACGCCGCTTTAGCCGAACGCCACGAGCTCTCAATAGAATTCCTGAAACTAACCTGAACTAATTGCTCGTGAAGTTTGTCCTTATCTCCACACAATTTGGCTATATCGCCAAAATTAAGTTCCATACCTAAAAACATATGAAAAAACCAATTTCCGCGCGAAAGCAATTATCTTTTTTTAATCATCGACCTTGAAAATGGTAGAAAAATTTGTTTTCGTCACAAAATAAAAAAATTTCGGTAAGCTGCAAAATATCCAAATTATTACAATTTATATATATTATTAGTTTGGTACCCTTGGCAATCTCTCAGTAGATGAACTCTCAGAATTGTACTAAAATTTACTATGTAAGCACTGGGCAATAATAAGATGAGAATTATAACAAATTAAAGTTTTCTCTATTTTAATATAAAACTTTACATTTGTTAAATTTTGATGTTTCTTGCTTCCCTTGTATGAGCAAAGTATTATATTAGTGCAAAAATCTCAGAGGGTGATTTTTCAGGTTAGTTTTGTCACATTTCAAAGACTCTAGATCACAAAAAACATAGTCCTCCATTTCTACCAGTCTGTCTATCTCTTGGTACAACTTTAAACAAAATGCGATAATCATTTCAAGCTTGGTACACATACAGTATTTGAAAATTTTATTTATTTTCTACACCATTATGAAAATTTTTCTTAGATCTGGACTGATGAATAAATTTTAAATATTCTCAATAATCAAATACTCAATACTGTGTATTCATACTAAATTATACAAAAAACTGTCTTAACTCGTCAACAAATAATGATATAATAAAAGAATGTAGCTACTATACTGATCAAAGTCATAAGACTACTACACATATAACTTCTATCACTATGCCATTTACACTTAAGAAAGAACCATTAAGACAATATGGAAATAAACTCCTCAACAATAAAACTCAAAACCAAACTTAAAATGTAAAACTTATAACAGTGGTACTCATTTATGGAGTAAAAAGCATTTTCAACCAGAATTTTTTAACCTTTTTTACAAAATTAAACTCTGAGATTTTTGCTTTTCTTCACGTTTGAAAGTCTTTAGATCACAATAAACATAATCATTCATGGAGTGGGAGTTAAAAGAGCGACTTCACACGCTTTATATAATGTTATATGTCTGTTTCTTTCAGGGTTCTTAAAGTCAAAGATCCCTCAAGTTTTATTATTTTTTTTCATATTCCAATTCTAACAATGATGATCGATAAATACTCTATACTACAGTGAAGTCTGTTTATAATGAATTAAAAATCACTAAAAATGGTTCCCTATATCCGAAGTTGATTACAAACAGTAAACAAGATCTAATATCACTTTTCACTACTTTTTTTTAGGTAATAATGGTTAGAAAAATGATTAATAATAATTATTAAATTAAAAGAAAATGTTCAAAGGAAAATAAAATAAGTCACACTAAAGTTATAATTATGTGTGTTGGTACATATACGAGTATAAAAACGAAAACATTAAAATACATAGTTTATACAATAAAATCAGTAATTTTCGTTTGTACAATTTTACTTGAAAAATAAATGGTGTTTATATAATTGTCAAGGAAAAAAACTCCTTCATATATGTTCAGGAACTTCACGAGATTCAGTCATTTTCTTGGTCATTTCTGAAATGGATGGAACCTAAATATTATCTCCTTTGCCAAGCTTGTCTTCGTCATCATTATCGCTTAAAATCTTTACAGAAGTCACTGATGTCACAATTTGATCATCAGTTAATATTTCATTAATTCATTATCAGCACATACATATTCTTCAAAATTAAAGTAATTAAACATCTTTTAATCTCGATTTCCACTGCACTTTGTTGACTGTCAGCATGGTAAACAAATTCTAGACAATCAGTAGGATCTTCTCGATGTTTTTTAATCCACTGAGTCAATGGTAGCTCTTCATCTGAGTCATATCTACATTCCTTCCTTAAAAGCCGCCATGCTTAAAACAGTTTGTAAGGGTTTCTCTACTGACTCTTTGCCAAGCCATATGGATAAAGTTAGTAGCATCAAAGAGAGTTACAGAAAAAATGTTACCTTTATCAATTGTCTCTATCATTTTCATAAGTAAAATCTTTCTATAATGACATTTTAAAGAATATATCACACCTTGATCCATAGGCTGGAGCTTTTCACTTGTGTTTGGAGGCATAAAAGTCAATTATATTTGCTGTAGATCAAGTTCAGGGTGTGCTAGACAGTTGTCAATCAAAAGTAATATTTTTTGTTTGTGAATTTTAATTCTTGAATGGGACATTCAATCAGTTCATTTTTAAAAATTCCTGATGTCATCCAGGCTTTACTGTTTGATTTGTACTTTATGGTAAATGTTTGTTTTTAAAACATCTGGGATTGGCGGACTTTGCTATCACCAACAATTTTCTTTTCTCTGTTCCAGACATATTTTCAGTTACCAATACAGTAATCCTTACTTTTGATAATTTTCCACCAGCACAATTCTCTCTGACAAACTTTAATGTCTTATCAGGCATCATCTTGTAAAACAAAGCCATTTCATCCACATTAAAAATGACCACATATTCATAACTTTCTCGACTTTCCGGCCATACATTGGCCAGCCACTGTCAGCCACTCCTGCCATTTCTCCTACTATCTTACCCCCACTAATATTATGTCGCTTTTTAAATCGTTCAATCCAACTTCTAGAACAGTTCAACTCTGTGTTCTCTATTTTCCTTCCCAATTCACTAGCTTTCTCTTGTAAAGTATAGCCGATAATAGGAACATGTTCATGTAGTTTTTGACTAAACTATTTAAGGAGTCCTTTATCCACTTGGTCATGTGTAGATTTTCTTACTTTTTTACAACTAAACTTTCTTTTCTAAGATTTCTTGCCTCTTCTTCCATATGGTAGAAACCGTAGATTTAGTTAAATTCAACTGTTTGCAAACATCCATTTTTTATTTTCCTTATAATATCGTCTTTGTTTAAAGTAAACGCTTTATGTTTTTGTGTACTAATTTTAAAATAAAAACTTTAACATTCATTTTGCTACTTTGATTAAATATGCATTAGAACCGCATAACACAAGTGAATTGAAAATAATACTACTCGAACTAGTGACGAGGCGAAAAAACAAGTAGAATAGGGGTTCCCAGCGAGTTTCGGTGAATTCTCTAGATCAAGTCGCGCCACACCGAGCACAGGGAATGGCAAGTTCGTTATAAACTGACACAAAACATCCAAATTTGGTTCGCTTTATCCGAAAGTTCGTTATAACCGATAAAAATTTGCATTGGTCTTATGGAAGTTTTTTCGTGCATTATAAAATAGTTCGATTTAACTGGAAATTCGCTATAAAGAATCGAGAAATCTGTAAATGTTACTTTTTAGTTATTTCTAATTTTAACAGAAATAATACCTAAAGGAAAATGCCAGTTTTCAGTGGTAAATTTCTGCATTGCACAAAAAAATATATTTCCTTTAGTTCATTTTATTTCCCTTCTTATTCAGTAAAATTGGTTTACGTCAGGTTGTTTAGGCTCTAGGTAGTCACAGTTGGAAAATGACGTAAAACATCGGATATTGTGTAAATTAATCTGTTTTTTATAAGTTTCTGTTTCCCTCGTTAAGAGTAAGACAATGACTTACAGTTTTTGAGCCATATCACTTTAGAGGAAGCGATGAAAGAAGTAAGGGCTTTATTTATTTCCTGGTTTTTAGTTCAGATAATGAACAAATTTTATACAAAGCCATTTTCAATTAGACGTATAAGGTAGTTAGAGAGATAATTTCAAATATACCATGTCTTCACTTATTTTCAGGTTTTTTAGACCCGAGAGGTTATTCTTTAGTGTGAGGTGTTAGACAGTTAAAATCAGTATTTATTTAATTCAATAGAGTAATTCAGCAAAACTTTGAATTGTTGTGGCTGTTACTTGATGGAAATTCATAACGAATGTAATGAAAGACTGATTTTGTCAAATTTCCACTTTATTTAGTTTCACCGAAACTGTATGACGCGTTTCGCTATACTATAGCTTCGTCTGATACAAAATGATATTTGAATATTAGTGTTGTTACATTTATACAAATACCCTAAGGTAGATAGGTAATAAAATTAATACTATATGCTAATGAATATTGCAGGGAAATCCATTGTGTATATTAATTGTATAAATTGAGCAAAGGTGAGTTACCATGGGCCAGACAGGTATCTTTTTGTTCGTTTAATATGATGTCTGAATTTTTAATTCCATTTATTTCTAAATTTTCTAATAGGTTTAATTTTACGCCTTTGTTTTGTATGTGTAGAATTTTAAATTTATCGTCAAAAAGATGATCTGATTCTGTTAAATGATTACTGTACGCTGAGTCAGTTCTGTTTTTTAAATAGCTTCTTTTATGTTCTAAAATCCTAGTTTCGAATGAGCGACCTGTCTGACCTATGTAACTTTTATGACAAGAACCACAATTCAACTGATACACTCCAGATTTTTTTGATCTATTTTGTTTTCCCTTTGCGTTTTTAATGAATTTTCCTAACGAGTTGTTTGTTCTAAAAGCTATGTTGATATTATATTTGTTTAAGTAGTTTTTAATTTTCTCTGACGTGTTACCAAAATAGGTTAAAACATTATATTTTTCCCTGTGTTTTCTTTCTTGGGGTATATTAAAGAAATAGCTTTATTTTTTAATTTTTTGTTTAGAATTGAGTCTATGGAGTCAGGAGAATATCCGTTGTTAACAGTAATTTGTTTTATTAGATTTAATTCTTTATTAAAATCATCTACAGATAAGGGGACACTTACAAGTCTATGCAACATACTGTGGTAAGCTGCCAATTTGTGTTGTAGGGAGTGAGCTGATTTTATGTTTATTGTAGTATCTGTATGTGAGGGTTTGTGAAAAATAGAGAATTTGTGTTTTTTGTAATGTCTGGTTATCGTTAAGTCAAGAAAATTAATTTTATTGTCGACTTCTAGTTCCATAGTGAATTTAATATTTTTATGTATTGAGTTTATATAGTTAAAAACATTATCAAGTTGACGCTCTGTACCATTAAAACAAGCAAAGATGTCGTCTATATATCGGTACCAATACAAAAATGATTTGCTAAATTCTTGTCGATGTATTTTTTTGTCTAGGTTATCCATGAATATTTCTGCTAAAAGCGGGCTAAGTGGACTACCCATTATGAGACCCTCCGAACTATTATAAAACGTATTATTAAAGTAAAAATAATTTTGATTGAGGCTCGTGTTTAATAAATTTAGTATGTCTTGTTTGTTGTATAACGATATTAACTTTATTTTTGATTAGGAATGTTTTTATGATTTTTACTGTTTCATCCGGGGGTATGCTAGGGAAAAGGTTTTGGACGTCAAATGATACTAGTTTTGAATTATCTGGTAGAAAGACGTTGGAAATTTTTTCCGTTAATTCTAACGAATTTTTTATTGTGTAAGTTGGGGTGAAGTTAATGTTCGTTTTAATGATGTCTATGAGAAATTTTGAGAGTTTGTAAGCTGGGGCCGATATGTAGGAGGCTACAGATCTAATAGGATGATTTTCTTTATGTAATTTGACTAATGAATAAAGTAGGGGGGGGGCTGTTGATTCATGACTGTTAATTTTGAGATTTGGTTGTCTGATATGATGCTAGAAGCTTTACCTAACGCTGTTTTAATATCTTTCTTGAATTTTTCTGCCGGGTCTTTTAGTAATATTTTGAAATTTCCTTTCTTAATAAATTCTAATGTTTTGTCTATATATTGTTGTTGATCTATAGCGACTATTGTTTTACCCTTATCTGCTTTTGTAAAAATAATATTATTATTTTTAGCCTTGTTTTGTATTGATCTAGCTACATTTATTTCATTATCTAAATTTGGTTTGTTGCTAAGAAATCGGATTTTAGAACATAAAAGAAGCTATTTAAAAAAACAAAACTGACTCGGCGTACAGTAATCATTTAACAGAATCAGATCATCTTTTTGACGATAAACTTAAAATTTTGCACATACAAAACAAAGGCGTAAAATTAAACCTATTAGAAAATTTAGAAGTAAATAGAATTAGAAAATTTAGACATCATATTAAACGAACAAAAAGATATCTGTCTGCCTCATGGTAACTCACCTTTACTCAATTTATACAATTAATATTCAGAATGAATTTCCCAACAATATTCATTAGCATATAGTATTAATTTTATTACCTGTCTACCTTAGGGTATTTGTATAAATGTGACAACACTAATATTCAAATATCATTTTGTATCAGACGAAGCTATAGTATAGCGAAACGTGTCATACAGTTTCAGTGAAACTAAATAAAGTGGAAATTTGATAAAATTCAGCAAAAATTTATTACTTACAGATATTTTTTACACTGTTACGTTTTTAAAAATTTGTTGGAGAAAATTCAATGGTAAAAAGGTTTGTGGAAAAGTTAAACACTAGTTTCTTCTTTTTTAAGTTATACGGGCATTTCTAATTAAGAAAAATGCCATTAATTAAGAAATATGGCATTTGACAACACTATAAACCAAAGTGGCGTGGCGAAGATGTGTTTAACAACCAAAATTTGACTGGAGTAATAATACCAATTACAACAGACGATAGAATTTGGAGGGATTATTGGTCTGTTTTGATTGGTATTATTAATCCAGCTAAATTCTGGTAGCTATAAACATCTTACACGTGCTAATTCGATTATAGTATTGTAAAATGGTGTTTTTTTTCCGAATTACAAACGTCCATTATCCATTTCTTTATTTAAGTGATTGTAAAATAAGTATTAACAAAAGGATTCTTATGGGTTTAACTTTTGTTCAATACATTTAACGGCCGCATTAAACACTTGCTCAGAGTAAGTATCTATATGTTCCTCAATAACATTCTCCCCGCAAGTATGCAACTCTTTTGCTACGGCAATCCCGCCGACTACGCCTATGGCGATTTCTATTACTCTCCCGCCTGCAAAGGCTACTAATACTGGAAGAGTAAGGTTATTTTTTTCCATGACTTGGGTAATACAGGGTATGGCTGATTCATTGTCGCATTCTCTTAGGTCAGCGGCATACGTGTTTAGGTTGTTTGTGATCCAGTCCATTCCGTCGATGTATTCGTCCATATACCTGTAAATTTAGATTTAAATATTATTTTTAAAAAAAAAAACACCAAGTATGAGTTGAATTTGCTGATCTAATTGTCCCTACCTACTTCTTGAAAGTTCTTATTTTTTATACGATTTTTAATGCTAGTTTTTAATGATGTATTATCATTGTGTATGGTAAGCGATACCAATTTTATTATGGAATAAAGAAACGACTTTTTTGTGTTCCGTACAGAACATTTTTGGGATCACTTCGGTGTCCGTCCGTCTGTCTATCACACCCGATTTTTTCTGAAACTATTTGACATAGAAAGTTGAAATTTGCCACAAATATAGAAATTGATGACCCAGTTAAAGCTGGGTAGTTCTGAAAGTTAAATTTTGACATAAGGGGTTGGTTTTAGGCGGTGAAGATTTTTTGCGAGGTTATCGGAATGAGGTGTCAAATGAAAGCTTGTAAAAACAGGAGTTCAAAAATATATATGATCTAATACTTGCGCAAACTTTTCCTTATATTAGTGTTCCGTACGGAACACTTAGGGGGTCACTTTGGTGTCCGTCTGCCTGTCACATCCAATTGTCTCCAAGACTATTTGACATAGGAAGTTGAAATTTGTCACAAATATAAGAATTAAGGGGCCCAAGCAGAGCCGTGTAGTTTTGAAAGTTAAATTTTGACATAAGGGGTTGGTTTTAGACGGTGAAATCGGAAGTGAAAAAAATTCAAGGTCATCGAGTGGGGTGTCAAATGAAGGCTCGTGAAAACACGAGTTCAAAAATATATATGATGTAGTACTCGCGGGAACTTTTCTTTATATTATTTTTAAAAAACCACGAAAAATCGCTGTCCCCCATCCTATCTCTAAGAGTACTAATCAGAAAATTTAGAAAAAATTCTAGAATATTCTCCATAAGGTGTATTTTGAATAAAAATTGTCACGGGTACATTTCCTTTGATATACCAAAAAAAAACAATTTTTTCAAGGTGTCAAATGAAAGCTAAAAATTTTCAAAAATCGCAGCCCCCCCCATCCCTCTCTCTATGAGTACTTAAAAAATTTCGAAAAAAATTCTGGCATATTCTCCATTTTTTTCATTTTTGGATTTTGCAGTAGATTGTAACTAAATACATATACGAGGCTGGTTTGAAAAGTCCGTGCAAAGTCCGAGAGATGGCACCACCGGCGCGTATCGAGGTCATGTTTAGTTAGTAGCATCTCTTGAATGAACGCACACCAAGTTTCAGCCATATTGGTCTATTTCTTTGTGTTTGGCATTCGTGTGAATCAAGGAAGTCGAGTGATTTTCAAGAAATGGACGAAAAAGAATATCGTGTGGTGATTAAACATTACTTTATGAAAGGCAAAACGCCTCAGCAGACTAAAGAGAAGCTTGATAAACATTATGGTGACTCTGCACCTTTGATTAGAACAGTTTATAAGTGGTTTCAAAATTTTCGGACTGGCCATATGGGCACAAGTGACGCTGAACGTTCTGGACGGCCTGTGGAGGTTACGACTCCAGAAATCACTGATCAAATCCATGATATGGTGATGGATGACAGAAGAGTTAAGGTGCGTGAGATTGCTAGTGCTGTGGGCATCTCGACTGAACGGGTACATAATATTTTGCATAAACATTTGGACATGAGAAAGCTATCCGCAAGATGGGTGCCGCGCTTGACCAAAAACGAAATCGTGTGAAGTGTTGCAAGGATGGTTTGCAGCTGTTCCAGAAGAATCCGGAGAACCTTAAGCGTCGTTTCGTCACTGTGGATGAAACATGGATACATTACGATACTCCTGAGACCAAACAACAATCTAAACAATGGGTTACCAAGGGGGAATCTGCACCAAAAAAGGCGAAGACCGTTCCTTCGGCCGGAAAGGTTATGGCGACTGTCTTTTGGGATTCGCAAGGGATAATCCTCATCGACTATCTGGAAAAGGGTAAAACTATTACAGGTGAATATTATTCATCGTTATTGGACCGTTTGAAAACCGAGCTGCAAGAAAAACGCCCGCGATTGGCCCACAAGAAAGTCCTTTTCCATCACGACAACGCACCAGCACACATCTCAGCAGTTGTGGTCGCAAAATTCATGGAAATAGGATTCCAACTCGTTTCACATCTCCCCTATTCTCCAGACTTGGCTCCCTCGGACTTACTATTTGTTCCCCAATTTGAAGAAATGGCAGGCGGGACAAAGATTTTATTCAAACGAGGAGGTGATTGCAGACACTAATGGATATTTTGCAGACTTGGACAAATCCTATTATTCGGAAGGGATCAACAAACTAGAACATCGTTGGACGAAGTGTATAAGCCTAAAAGGAGACTATGTCGAAAAATAAAAAAGGTTTACCCCAAACACATAAGTAGTTTTTATTTTTGCACGGACTTTTCAAACCAGCCTCGTAATATACCACCTACATAAAATAGGTGAAAGCGACCTTTTTTATAATTTTACTGGCGGTACCGTTTAAACTTTGCATTTTGAAGTTAAATCGCATATGCCTTCGTATCTGAGTGTTCATTCTCTAATCAGAAATATGAATAATTTGATAATAATGTTTTATAAAATAATATAAACCACAAACGATATTTACAAAGTAATAATTATTATAATAATAATAGATCAATTAGAGATTGAAATCCAGGTCTTTCAATACCTAACCAAAGCTTTTAACTATTTTCGTTAAAAATATACAGTGGCGTGCAAAAGTTTCCGGCCAGTGAGATTTCGTTACCCTATTTTATTAAAAAAACTTGCACGTGACCGGTTATGTGAAAAACTCTTTGAGGCTATATTACTTAGGACCGGTTGTATATAGAAGAGCCTAAGCTCAATTTTATTTAATATTGGGCATGGCTTGAACACTTACTTTAAAAGTACCTTGCAGTCAAATTTAATGTAATCTTGTTGACAATAAATTCATATGTGGTTCAATCGATGCTCAAAATGCAGTTAAATTTTTGTGAAAACTTTATTGATTTTAAGAAATTTTAAATACATTTGTCGCCCTCTTAAACTTACTTATCTTAAAAATATGGTCTTCTCCTCTGAACACCTGCTTAAAAATTTTTTGAATATCTATATCAGTGCAAAAATATGTAATTTGAAAATTCCAGTGCATATCCTTGTTACAGGATCAGAACCCTTGACGGATAATTTAAACTGTTGGTATATTTTTACATTTTTTTCTTAAAATTGATGTTATTTATAAGTAAAAACCTACCATTTTACTCCTGACATTCCTAGTTTAGCACACTGTCCAATCTCCTTGGCAGTCTCATTAAGGTCAGCTTCAACAAGGGTACTTTGTGCCTCAAAGCAGTCAATGATGACTTTACCAGTATCATCTGTATTAGTTCTGATGGTATCCAATAAATTAAGTAGTTTATTGTTTGCATTAATAGCCACTGTTTGCAATAATTTGATTAGTCCATCATCGCTGAAATCTATCTCTTTGAGTTTTATGTTTAGAGCATTTACAGCTCTTCCTATATATTCTAGTAGGTTGGCTAATTCATCAACTACCCAGTCGCCTTTTAAAGGTGAATGATAGATGCGTGCAGTCTGAAAAATAATGAGGAAAATATATATATTTTTTGTTCCACTACATAAAGGATAAGAGCAAAGTAACTCGGGAGTTACAGCAACCTTTATTATTATTACTTCTTTAACATCTTAAAACATTACAAATATGGCCACACCATGCCTAGCGGTTTTGGAGGTTATTAAATTGAAAAAATAACCGGTCAAGTGCAAGTTGAACTTGCGCAATTAGTGTTCCGTACGTTGATTGCTTTTAAAATAAAAAATTTTGTTACGGAGGTATAAAATGATCAGTGACTCTACAAAACACACACCAAATGAGTTTTCAACAAAGTTTGTTTCCAGTCTTTACTGAAATCTGATGACGTTGAAATTTTTGTTTTTTTATATACCAGATAAACTATTAAAGGTAATGCACTCGTGATAATTTTCGTTCAATCTACACCTCGTGGAGAATATTCCAGAATTTTTTCAAAATTTTTTGATAAGTACTCTTCGAGATAAGGCGGGGGACAGCGATTTTTTCGCTATTTTTTAAAGATAATACAAAGAAAAGTGCGCGCAAGTATTACATTATATATATATTTTTTATTCGTGTTTTCACAAGCTTTCATTTGACACCACACTCGATGATCTAGTAAATTTTTTTTCACTTCCGATTTCACCCCCCCAAAATTAACCCCTTAAGTCAAAATTTAACTCTCAAAACTACAGTCCCTGGCCAAATTATTAGACGCACTGCAAGATTTCATGTAAAATATTAATTACCGAGTGATATTGTACCGTTTTATTATTTTAAATTGATTTGTTTTTTATTTTTATATTATCCAATCAATTACCTATTTATTTGACATAAATAAAACAGCATTAATTTAGAAAAGCATAAGTTTATTAAGTTTTAAAGAAAAGTGAAATTAATGTTAGTAAAAGTCAATATTTAGTTGAGCCACCTTTAGCCGCTATCAAAGCTTTAATTCTGCGCGGCATGCTATCAATGCAAGATTGTACTGTCTCCTGCATTTGAGGATGATGATTCCACACATGAATAATCTTTTCTAGGAGCCGAGTTTTGTTGGTAATCACATCTTTAGCCACTTCTCTTTTCATCAGCTCCCACACATTTTCAATGGGTTCATATCAGGGCTATTACCCGGCTAATCCAACAGAGGGATATTTTTTTCTGCCAAAAAGCTTTAACAGACCGAGCAGTGTGGCAGGGAGCTCCATCTTGCATGAAAGTGAATGGTTCCCCATTTGGAAACCATTCTCTGAGCTGCGGAATCAACCGATTTTGTAATACTTCTTTGTACTGATCTTGCCTCATTATTCCTTTGACGACGTACAGACGTCCAGTGCCCTTGCCGCTGATGACTGACCAAATCATCACTTTGGTGGGATGTTTTAACCGTCGGGACGACACAATCAGGATGAAACTTTTCTCCATGACGACGACGCACATACTGAGCTTTATTCTGCAAAATTTCGAATGTGCTTTCGTCACTGAAGCAGACCTGTCAAAAATAGGAAAAATATATAAACTTCCATGTTTATTTGCTTTATTTAACTGAAAATGATAATAATGTATCAATTATTGATTAAATTGCTGTATCTTACCGATCTCCAGAAGTCCACATCTTTGTCTTGCCATTGTTTGGCCCACTTCAGGCGCTTTGCTTTCATTGCAGCTGTTAACCTGGGCTTCCTGGCGGGGCGACAGGCCTTAAAATCTAATTCTTTCAATTTTCTTCGAACAGTGCGCTCAGAAGCATTTACGCTAGCATCCTGGAGTTGTGATTTTATTACCTTTGTGGTAGCAAATCTGTTTTCTACACAAATTTTCTTCAAACATCTCTCTGACCGTGGAGTGAAAAATTGGTTTTCTACCGCATCTTTTCTTTCTTTTCGGGCTTAATTCCTTGCCTGACTCAATTTTCTTTTTATGCGTCGTACACTAGCTTCAGAAACCTCCAATCTTCGTGATATTTCTCGGTTTGTAAATGTTTTCGCAATCACAAGGGCCTTCACTTCAGCTTTTTTACGTGGTGAAAGATCGCCTTTTCTACCCATAATGAAAATAGTCCAATTACTTTTTTAAAACACTGCATACAAAATAAACTAATAACTGAGTAGTATAAAACTGTTAAACAAACAATCACAGTCCATAAAGCCACAGAAACACGTCCGTACCTGACTCGATTCCGATCGCGACTGATACAGGTTTGTACTTGTTTACGTTCATGTATCACTTTGTCAACACAGTGTTGCCATATGTTAAAAATAAATACAAATATGTAGTCTACAACAATTCTTTTAAATAAAAATCAATAATATTGTAGTTTAAATATACCATTATTGCATAAAAACTCTTAAGAAACATAAAATTACTAAAAAAAATACAGTGCGTCTAATAATTTGGCCAGGGACTGTACATGGCTCTGATGAGGCCATCAATCCTTATATTATTACCAAATTTAAGCTTTCTATGTCAAATAGTTTCGGAGAAAATCGGGTGTGACAGACAGACAGGCAGACATACAGACAGACACCGAAGTGATCTTATAAATGTTCCGTACGGAACACTAAAAAAAAAATGAATTACATAAACTTCAAAATTAACGGTCGTTAACGTAACATTTGCTCTTGTGTTTGTAATTTTGTAACATATCATTATATTATTTTACAGTAACACGTGAAAATGTCTTATTTATTTTGTGTTTACGTGAAGAAACATTGACTAAACCATTTGAGCATAATGTTAGTTCGTACATTATAGTGGTGAATAGCCGTGATTGTTGGGGATTTATAGAAAAAAAAACTTAATTTTGCCTTTACAAGACTTATTATTTAATAAATAGTTTAGTCTGTCCGTCGCACATCCTCCTCCTTATTCCTGCTACTCCTTTGTCAACTTTATCAGCCATATATTGCAAGAATTCAGAAAGGTATTTCAATCAGTGGGATCTAGAGGATTCCAAGAATAAACTTTGGGAGATCAGATCATGGTTTTTCCTCCTCTACAGCTTCATTCTCTGAACAGAAGGAAAAACACAATTTTGAGAAGACTTGCGATAGGGCACACATATCAAACACATTTCTATCTCCTACCCCTCTACATGCCTCATATGTAGATCTCCTCTCGCCATAAAACACATTTTTGAACCATAGCACTATTCAGAAACATGGAAAAAATACGGAATTCCGTACAATTTGAAATCCATTATACATTCCTATAACAACGTGCATAAACTAATAATAGAATTCTTAACTGAAATAAACTTTATAGTATAAATCACCAAAACTTTCTCGGGCGCAAAATGACCGTAGCAGTCGACGCGCTCTTCCTCCCTAAATTCATTGATTCATGCATTCATTCCTGCTACTCCGTGAGAGTACAGTGACATTATGAAGCAATTTCATGTATTGTGTCTCTCCACGTATCCCTGTCCTGAATAGCTTTACTAGCCTCGTGCAAATCGTGACCTATCAAGGCCTTCATTTGAACCATCCATCGATTTGGAGATCTCCCTCGGGAGCGTTTTCCATTTTCTTTTCCTGCAAAAATCAGCTTTTCCCAGCCATCAGTTCTTCGACATATGTGGCGGAAGTACTTCAGATAGGATTGATTTATTGTCATGGACGATCTTGTTTTGACATTCAGTTGTTGAAGGATTGAATCATTTGTTCGATGAGCCGTGTGCGGGATTCGCAGCATTCGCCTGTAGCGCCACATTTTAAAGGCGTCTATTTTCTGTCGTATTGCCAACTTTAGGGTACAAGTCTTCGAGGCGTAAGTGGCAATAGGGAAGATTAGGACTTTTAAGAGTTTTAACTTGTTGCCGAGTGAAATGGTTGTATCTTTCCATATTTTATTTAGTTCGATCATCGAGTTATGAGCTATGGATAGTCTTCTCTTAATTTCTACAGTACATCCTCCTATATTTGTGACTAAGGAGCCAAGGTATATAAACTGGTTGGCGACTTCAAAGCCCACTATTTCCGTGGTATTGATGGGTTTTCGATCGATCATCATTATTTGTATTAAATTCCTCTTCACAGCGCTTACCATCCCTTTACGATTAGATTGCCTACCAGGTGGATTCTTGGCCACAATCCAGAGCCTCAAAACTCCTGAATTTTGTCTTCAGAAGCCACAACCTAGAGAATGCATCCGCGTGCTTCGATCTGCCGAACGGAAGTCGCATAAGACCTTTGTTGTTTTACTTTTTAGTGTTCCATCCAGAACACTTATAAGATGACTTCGGTGTCTGTTCGTCTGTCTGTCACACTCGATTTTCTCCGAAACTATTTGTCATAGAAAGTTGAAATTTGGTAATAATATAGGAATTGATGGCCTCATCAGAGCCATGTAGTTTTGAAAGTTAAATTTTGACTTAAGGGGTTTTGGGGGGTGAAATCGGAAGTGACAAAAATTTTTTTTAATAGGTCATCGAGTATGGTGTCAAATGAAAGCTTGTGAAAACACGAGTAAAAAATATATACAGTCCCTGGCCAAATTATTAGACGCACTGCAAGATTTCATGTAAAATATTAATTACCGAGTGATATTGTACCGTTTTATTATTTTAAATTGATTTGTTTTTTATTTTTATATTATCCAATCAATTACCTATTTATTTGACATAAATAAAACAGCATTAATTTAGAAAAGCATAAGTTTATTAAGTTTTAAAGAAAAGTGAAATTAATGTTAGTAAAAGTCAATATTTAGTTGAGCCACCTTTAGCCGCTATCAAAGCTTTAATTCTGCGCGGCATGCTATCAATGCAAGATTGTACTGTCTCCTGCATTTGAGGATGATGATTCCACACATGAATAATCTTTTCTAGGAGCTGGGTTTTGTTGGTAATCACATCTTTAGCCACTTCTCTTTTCATCAGCTCCCACACATTTTCAATGGGGTTCATATCAGGGCCAATCCAACAGAGGGATATTTTTTTCTGCCAAAAAAGCTTTAACAGACCGAGCAGTGTGGCAGGGAGCTCCATCTTGCATGAAAGTGAATGGTTCCCCATTTGGAAACCATTCTCTGAGCTGCGGAATCAACCGATTTTGTAATACTTCTTTGTACTAATCTTGCCTCATTATTCCTTTGACGACGTACAGACGTCCAGTGCCCTTGCCGCTGATGACTGACCAAATCATCACTTTGGTGGGATGTTTAACCGTCGGGACGACACAATCAGGATGAAACTTTTCTCCATGACGACGACGCACATACTGAGCTTTATTCTGCAAAATTTCGAATGTGCTTTCGTCACTGAAGCAGACCTGTCAAAAATAGGAAAAATATATAAACTTCCATGTTTATTTGCTTTATTTAACTGAAAATGATAATAATGTATCAATTATTGATTAAATTGCTGTATCTTACCGATCTCCAGAAGTCCACATCTTTGTCTTGCCATTGTTTGGCCCACTTCAGGCGCTTTGCTTTCATTGCAGCTGTTAACTTGGGCTTCCTGGCGGGGCGACAGGCCTTAAAATCTAATTCTTTCAATTTTTTTTCGAACAGTGCGCTCAGAAGCATTTACGCTAGCATCCTGGAGTGGTGATTTTATTACCTTTGTGGTAGCAAATCTGTTTTCTACACAAATTTTCTTCAAACATCTCTCTGACCGTGGAGTGAAAATTGGTTTTCTACCGCATCTTTTCTTTCTTTTCGGGCTTAATTCCTTCCCTGACTCAATTTTCTTTTTTATGCGTCATACACTAGCTTCAGAAACCTCCAATCTTCGTGATATTTCTCGGTTTGTAAATGTTTTCGCAATCACAAGGGCCTTCACTTCAGCTTTTTTACGTGGTGAAAGATCGCCTTTTCTACCCATAATGAAAATAGTCCAATTACTTTTTTAAAACACTGCATACAAAATAAACTAATAACTGAGTAGTATAAAACTGTTAAACAAACAATCACAGTCCATAAAGCCACAGAAACACGTCCGTACCTGACTCGATTCCGATCGCGACTGATACAGGTTTGTACTTATTTACGTTCATGTATCACTTTGTCAACACAGTGTTGCCATATGTTAAAAATAAATACAAATATGTAGTCTACAACAATTCTTTTAAATAAAAATCAATAATATTGTAGTTTAAATATACCATTATTGCATAAAAACTCTTAAGAAACATAAAATTACTAAAAAAAATACAGTGCGTCTAATAATTTGGCCAGGGACTGTATATAATGTAATACTTGCGCGCAATTTTCTTTGTATTATTTTTTAAAAAATCGCGAAAAAAATTCTGGAATATTCTCCACGGGGTGCAGATTGAACGAAAATTATCACGAGTGCATTACCTTTAATAATTTATTTAGTATATAAAAAAAAAATTCAAGGTCATCAGTTTTCAGCAAAGATTGGAAACAAACTTTGTTGAAAAATCATTTGGGGTGTGTTTTTTGTGCAGTCACTGATCATTTTGTACCTCCGTAACAAAATTTTTTATTTTAAAAGTAATCAGCGTACGGAACACTAATTGCGCAAGTTCAACTTACACTTGACCGGTTATTTTTTTTACTTCATTAAAAATCGTTGAAATAAGGATACGTTGGATAAATGAAAAAAAGAGAAAGTCTGTCATTAAATCAGTTTATAGAAGTGAATCGATTAATAATTAATAATTTGTTAACCTTACCTGACTTGTTGCAAATACTGCAAACAGCAATAGCGCAAGTTTGATATTCATGCTGATTTTTGTTAATTTAACTGATGACTGTATATTACAAAGTAGTTATATCACTCACCTATTATTTGTGAAGTGTTTTATCTAAATTAGTTACCCGGCTTTTATTTAAAATTTTTCGGTATAAGATAGTTGCACATAAAAATGAATCCACTTGTAAGCTAACAATGCATACCTATTTGGTTTAGATACATTTCAATAATAATAAACACTCTTAATTTTGAAAATTATTGCATTAAAACAATTTGTACCTCGTATGCTAAAGTTGAAAAATCGTTTATTTGATTTTTTCTAAATTGAAATAGAAAGATGATCGAATTTTAAAATTAATAGCATTAAAAATTCAATAAACAGACATACAGTGAAGTCTCCTTATAACGAACCCGTTTATAGCGAATTTCCGGTTAAACGAACTATTTTATAATGCACGAAAAAACTTCCATAAGACCAATGCAAATTTTTATCGGTTATAACGAACTTCCGGATAAAGCGACCAAATTTGGATGTTTTGTGTAGGTTTATAACGAACTTTCCACTCCCTGAGCTCGATGTCGCGCGACTTGATCTAGGGAATTCACCGAAACTCGCTGGGAACCCCTATTTTACTTGTTTCCGCCGCGTCGCTAGTTCGAGCAATATTATTTTCAATTCGCTTGTTGTGTTATGCGGTTCTAATGTATATTTGATCAAAGTAGCAAAGTGAATCTTTAAGTTTTTATTTTAAAATGTGTACACAAAAAAACGTAAAGCGTTTACTTTAAAAGACAAACACGATATTATAAGGAAAATAGAAAATGGAGTTAAACAAAGTGATGTTTGCAAACAGTTCAATTTAACTAAATCTACGGTTTCTACCATATGGAAGAAGAGGCAAGAAATGTTATCAATCTATAATAAATAAACTTTAGTTGTAAAAAAGTAAGAATATCTACACATGACCAAGTCGATAAAGGACTCCTTTAATGGTTTAGTAAAAAACGACATAAACATGTTCCTATTACCGGTTATATTTTACAAGAGGAAGTGAATTGGGAAGGAAAATAGAGAAAACCGAGTTTAAGAGTTATTATTATTTATTTTTCTAAGCATTAGCGCCTAATCTGAATAAAAAAGAAGTGAAAAATGATATTAGATTTTGTTTACTGTTTGTAACGAACGTCGGATATAGCAAACCATTTTTAGTGATTTTTTGGAGTTCGTTATAAACGGATTTCACTGTATATATATATATATATATATATATATATATATATATATATATATATATATATATATATATATATATATATTATATATATATATATATATATATATATATATATATATATATATATATATATATATATATATATATATATATATATATAACAGATGGTTTAATAATAGTATACTAAAGTAATTAGTTGGAGAGAAAAAGATGGTTTTCTAGTCTAACTGCAGTTATTTAAAGCCTCAGACAAGCAGACTTATTTCGATTGATCTTTAGCGGACTATTTGTGATTCCTTCTGATTATTTGATGTAGTCTAGTCTTATGAACTAGATATTCAATTTTAAAATGAAACTATTTTTTTTCCAATTATCTAATTCAATATTTGGATACAGTTTTTTTTTCACATTTGGTTTTATTGTGCAATGCTTCGTATTGTTGGAAATGCGTTGAACTTAAATTGTGAAGTAGAAAACGGATCTTTTATTTCATTATTTTAGAATCCTCACTGTGATGACATTACTGTAAAAACATATTTTAAATATATATATATATATATATATATATATATATATATATATATATATATACACTAGAACCTCGGAGGTAACGTGGGGGGGCACCCTCCTGGGATAACTGCAAACTCGGTTAATCCGGATTTGTTTTTTATTCATTCAAAAAATAAACACCAATACTTTAAACCGATGTATTAACGTTTTTAACATATAAATAGGTACATGCATTATAAAACAGTGAAATAGGTATCTATGCGCTTCTGTTTCATATTGAATCTTCTTTTTTTTTTCGGTGCAATGTTTCTCCATCTATTAAGAAGAAGCAAATCCGCTGGGGTTGCCTCTGGTTGAAGGTTCGATATACCTCAAAGCTTTTTCCAAAGAAGCAAAACCTTCTTGATGAGAGATCTTAGTGGGAGACTGTTCATCCACCGCCGCTTCGTCATCGTCAGCGTCATCTGATTTTTCGGTTTCCTGAAAGGCATTCGTTATTTCTTCAATACTCATTTCTTCTTCTAAATCATCTGCTGTAATCCATTCAACAACATCTTCTCTTGTCACATTTTCGCAACCTTTTAATTTTTGCATTAATTCAAATAAACTTTTTTCTTTTTCTTCTATCTCGCTGTCAAAATTTGAACAGGACATTTCTCCATGGCTTCTCAATTTCAAAGCTAATTCATTTAATGGAGTATCATCTTCACTGTCATTATAGTCCTCAAAATCAATAACTTTTGACCAAGATTTTTGAATAGTGGTAGTACGCACAGAATCCCAAACTTGACTTACCCAGTAAATAACATTTTTCAGTGTAACCTTTCTCATCCCATTGATAATATCCTCCTTTTCTGTGTATTCTAACAGATGTTCAAGATATAAACGCCTATAATTTTTTAAAATGTTTTCGAGGATGCCTTGATCCATTGGTTGCATTATGCTGGTTACATTTGGAGGAAAAAATTTTACAACAATTTCGCCCACATGAAGTCCTTCTCCAGGGTGAGAGGGGGCATTATCCATTAACAAAATTGCTTTAATAGGAAGACGGTTTCTGTTCAAAATTTAGTCACAGATGGCACGAACTCTTCTTCAAACCAGTTAGTAAATAGGGTTGCATCTATCCATGAGCTCTTCTGACTTTTGTAATAGACTGGTAGGGCTTTGGGTGAGACGTCTTTTAAAGCTCTTGGACGTGCAGACTTGCCAATCACCATCAGTAGGATTTTGTGCTTGCCAGATGCATTGGAACATACCATTATAGTTAATCTTTCCTTACTTCGTTTGTGCCCAGGAGCTGATTATTCCTGTCGAGATGCCAATGTTTTTGACAAGCATTTTATAATTCAGACCAGTTTCGTCACAGTTGTAAATTTGATCACATGTGTATCCACAACCTTCGATTTGCTTTTTAAAGTTCTGCTTAAACTTCTCAATTGATGACACATCAGCAGAAAGTTTTTCACCACATACAGTCAGTTGTACACCGTACCGTTTTTTCCAGCAGTCAAGCGATCCAGAACTGGCGGTAAACTGATCTATCTCTGGGAATTGCCTACTAATCATTATTGCTTTCTGTTGTAAAATTGGACCTGATAGAGGCACACCTTTTGATCTCTGTTAGTTAAACCACATGAATAAAGCTTCGTTAACCTTTTCATAGTCGCTGGTTTTTCATTGATTTTCTTCCTGAGGACGAGGAGGCTTGATTTATACACCACTCTTCTATTTTTGTGCGGTTTCTTTTCGAATCTCCAACTGTTACCTCACCTACTCCATAATCTCGTGCAACAACTTTAATTGTCTCTCCTGCTTCAATTCTTCTGATGGCTTTTAATTTTTCTTCAATAGGAACGATTATTCTTTTACCCTTGTTTTGCTTCATTATAAGACGACAAACAAAAATTCAAATAAAGCAATTCGTATTAATTACACTTAACTACCAGAACTCCAACCAAATAAATTATGTTAGTATACTCGTACTTCTCCGTAGTAAACGCTATAACGCACTGCATTCACGCAAATTTACATGCTGAAAAAATCCAAAAACATAAATAGGGGAACCCCTCACACGAGCCATGAGGATTTCCCGAAGGCCCCGACAATTTTAAATGGAAATATGTATATACATATTTTAGAAGCTCGGTTAATACGCAGCATAGACGCGCGTACCTCGGATAATCAGGTTCTTAGATTGGCTCGGTTAATCCGGAGCTCGTATAATCGCGACTCGGTTAATCGGTGTTCATATATATATATATATATATATATATATATATATATATATATATATATATATATATACATATACATATACATATACATATACAGTCCCTGGCCAAATTATTAGACGCACTGCAAGATTTCATGTAAAATATTAATTACCGAGTGATATTATACCGTTTTATTATTTTAAATTGATTTGTTTTTTATTTTTATATTCTCCAATCAATTACCTATTTATTTGACATAAATAAAACAGCATTAATTTAGAAAAGCATAAGTTTATTAAGTTTTAAAGAAAAGTGAAATTAATGTTAGTAAAAGTCAATATTTAGTTGAGCCACCTTTAGCCGCTATCAAAGCTTTAATTCTGCGCGGCATGCTATCAGTGCAAGATTGTACTGTCTCCTGCATTTGAGGATGATAATTCCACACATGAATAATCTTTTCTAGGAGCTGGGTTTTGTTGGTAATCACATCTTTAGCCACTTCTCTTTTCATCAGCTCCCACACATTTTCAATGGGGGGCTATTACCCGGAAAATCCAACAGAGGGATATTTTTTTCTGCCAAAAAAGCTTTAACAGACCGAGCAGTGTGGCAGGGAGGTCCATCTTGCATGAAAGTGAATGGTTCCCCATTTGGAAACCATTCTCTGAGCTGCGGAAGCAACCGATTTTGTAATACTTCTTTGTACTGATCTTGCCTCATTATTCCTTTGACGACGTACAGACGTCCAGTGCCCTTGCCACTGATGACTGACCAAATCATCACTTTGGTGGGATGTTTAACCGTCGGGACGACACAATCAGGATGAAACTTTTCTCCATGACGACGACGCACATACTGAGCTTTATTCTGCAAAATTTCGAATGTGCTTTCGTCACTGAAGCAGACCTGTCAAAAATAGGAAAAATATATAAACTTCCATGTTTATTTGCTTTATTTAACTGAAAATGATAATAATGTATCAATTATTGATTAAATTGCTGTATCTTACCGATCTCCAGAAGTCCACATCTTTGTCTTGCCATTGTTTGGCCCACTTCAGGCGCTTTGCTTTCATTGCAGCTGTTAACTTGGGCTTCCTGGCGGGGCGACAGGCCTTAAAATCGAATTCTTTCAATTTTCTTCGAACAGTGCGCTCAGAAGCATTTACGCTAGCATCCTGGAGTTGTGATTTTATTACCTTTGTGGTAGCAAATCTGTTTTCTACACAAATTTTCTTCAAACATCTCTCTGACCGTGGAGTGAAAATTGGTTTTCTACCGCATCTTTTCTTTCTTTTCGGGCTTAATTCCTTCCCTGACTCAATTTTCTTTTTTATGCGTCGTACACTAGCTTCAGAAACCTCCAATCTTCGTGATATTTCTCGGTTTGTAAATGTTTTCGCAATCACAAGAGCCTTCACTTCAGCTTTTTTACGTGGTGAAAGATCGCCTTTTCTACCCATAATGAAAATAGTCCAATTACTTTTTTAAAACACTGCATACAAAATAAACTAATAACTGAGTAGTATAAAACTGTTAAACAAACAATCACAGTCCATAAAGCCACAGAAACACGTCCGTACCTGACTCGATTCCGATCGCGACTGATACAGGTTTGTACTTATTTACGTTCATGTATCACTTTGTCAACACAGTGTTGCCCTATGTTAAAAATAAATACAAATATGTAGTCTACAACAATTCTTTTAAATAAAAATCAATAATATTGTAGTTTAAATATACCATTATTGCATAAAAAACTCTTAAGAAACATAAAATTACTAAAAAAAATACAGTGCGTCTAATAATTTGGCCAGGGACTGTATATATATATATATATATATATATATATATATATATATATATATATATATATATATATATATATATATATATATACTACTATATAATAGCATGAAGTCGCGCGATCTCGCAAGTAAGTTTGCACAACATTTTTTGACAATTCATCGTTATACGTCAGTCGCACATTTCAGCAGGTAGTGTACGGCCTCCACTGGGTACTATTTTTGACGATCACCAAGCGACCTAATTGTAAAATTGTGCTACCAAAAATAGTTTGTATACGTTAGTCCTTATTTCTGGATGAAATTGTCGTCTAAGAATATTTATAAGATATGATATAAAAAATTTTGCTAATTTATAGTTTCAGTTGAACTGATCTATAAATTTGTTATTTTTTTGGTTCCAATTTTTGAGCCCTCTGTATCTGATAATAACCTTGAATACACATGGCTAGACTAATTCAGATATATAAAATCTGTGTTGCTTTAACGTATACTTAACATAATGGTTATAGATTACACTCAAAATAGAAAAAGTTTATCGTTAGGTAAGAATTTTATAACTGATAACTATTCTGCGTTTATTGCGTTAAATAGGATACTCATCAAATAACAATTCACCAGAATTTTCTCAAAAACAAAATAATAATAATAATAACCAGAAATAATTCCTCCTTTTTGGGAGTCTTGCAGTTATACAACCTATTATTCTTGACAAATTTTATATTTGTATACACAACAAAAAACGTAGCTACCGGGAATGAAAAAAAAACTTTAAAGATTTTAAAACAATTTTTTTTTATATTTTACCCATTAAAATACATTATTAGGTATATAGTATAGTAGTAGTTGGGAATATACATTCCTAGGAAAAAAAAACTAGAACAATGATTTACCCAATACTGTCTTTACAAACATGCATTTCTAAACTAAACAAAAAAGTAAGGAAGGTTTAATTATGGAGAGACCATTAAGTCCATTACTTGTCGAGATTTTCATGGACAGTATTGAAACAATGTTATTTAACAACCATAATAACAATAATAATTGTCTATACTGGTATCGATACGTAGACGATATAATTGTATGCTTTACAGGTACGGACAGACAATTAACTCACTTTTTACAGTATATTAATTCTTTACGTAGAAATATCAGTTTTACAATGGAAGAAGAAGTCGGAGGGAAAATCAACTTCCTAGACTTAACAATCAGTAAAACCATGAAAAAACATGAATTTGCAATATATCACAAACCTTGTCATACAGATACCACAATTCACAATAGTTCTCACCACCCTAACCATCATAAACTCGCAGCTTATCATAGTTTTATACATAACTAATATCCCCTTATCAGAGGAAAAAATTTTACTAAAGAATTAAACTACATAAAACAAGTAGCCGTTAACAACGGTTATTCGGTTACTTTAATCAATATCGTTAGGAAAAAATTCAACAAGGCAATCTCAGAAATATACCCACGTTTTAAGGACAGTAATACCACATTTAAATGCTTAACCTATTTCGGCAAACCAACGGAAAAACTGGGGATAATTTTTAAATCAAAAAAATATCAACATAGCTTACAAGACTAACAATACTATAGGGAAATATCTTAAAAACTACAAACCACAAATCAGTAAAGACAATAAATCAGGGGTTTATCAATTAACATGTGGGTCATGTCCTAAAACATACATTGGACAAACTGGACGTACATTTATGCAAAGAATTACAGAACACCAAAAAAGTTTCATCCATAGAAAATCTAATTCAACATATGCTAATCATTTTTTAACAAAAAATCTCACATTTAACAAGAATTTCAAAATTTTACACACCCAACAAAAAGGTTTAAAACTAAACCTTTTAGAGACAATGCAAATAAATCGATTAAGGACTACAGGTACTTTACTCAATGACCAGGTAGATTTAAGCAATTCACCATTATTGAATTTATTCTCCTAATTCCAAATCTGTGTGGGTTTTCCAATATCAGTTTAATTTAAATTAGGTGTAATATTATAATTAAGAAATTATATAAAATTGTGAACATTAAACCTAACTTGACAGTGTAAAATGTAGATCTGAAGAAGCTGCATCGACAGCGAAACGCGTCATCGCAATTTAAATAAACCAGTGGAAATTGACTAAAAACAGTTTTTTATTATATATTTAAACATTAAACTTGACTGGCTCACACTAAAGAATAACTTAATAGAATCTACTTTATGGTAAAATGTCAAAATATTAAAAATTTACCATGGTTAAATAATAATCAAAAAGAGTGTTTAATAATTAAAAAACTACAATCCTCTCTTTTAAAATCACATCGAGCAAAATATATTCTATTTACCAACGAAATATGTGAGTATGTCAAAGAATAAAATTCAAATGTGGACGATTCAGTTAAAAAAATTGTTAGATATACTGTAAAAAATATCGCGATATGTAAATAGATTCTAGACTATTATTTTTTACTTTCATATTATTCATTATGATGTTGTCAAGAAATATGTTGCATAAAAAACCCTAAGACCTGAAAAAAAAAACTTCGGAGGGTAATTTTTTCACAAATAAAACACTTCCCGTTAGCAGAAAGAGTAAATACAATAATTTACCTGCTGTTCCATAAGTACATCTCCGCCAACTGACCGTTGGTATTTCTAAAATTTGTTCAGCTCAATATTTTTTAGGTTACTCTATAATCAGATCTCATTCTCTTCTATATACAATTTCTGTTAAACTTACAAATAATGGAAAAACAACAACGGTGAAGTAAAAGTATGTTACAACATACATTCAGTCACCCTCTTAGCCCTTTTTTGGCGCGTCATCGGTAATTATTTTAAAAATTTATTTTCAATTTGATGTAACGAAAAAAAAATAGTTTTGTTATAAAACTTATATATAATATATAATTTTTTTTCCAAAACCCCAATTGTCTAAAAGAAATCATTGCCTTGCGGTTAACGAAAATATTTATTTATATGAAATATCAATTCTTCAACTGTTATGACATATGCCATTTAGGTACTTGCTACAGTGTAGTAAAATGGTGCCTGCCTAAATTACAAATGGGAATAGTTACATATATTTATTGTTAATGACTGGCCAGTTTAGAATAAATAGACTTTAGTAATTTCAAAACATTCAGAACTTGAAGCTTATCTGACTGTAGAGTTTTAATTAGCATATTGATTTAGTTTAATTTGATTACACTTCTTACTTATTGTGTATAGTTATCAAACCAAACCAAACCGGCTTAATCATTCAGTCAGTAGATATATAGATTTATTGATTCGTTAACTGCAACAACACCTGTTGAAAAAGCAATTTCCGAGCTGAACTCTTTGCTTCATACCCTAATGTTATTTTTTAAGGAAAACACCAGTTAAAGATGCCCGATATTGTCTTTAAATATCGTGGCATCAAACGTGATTCAATGAAATGCCTGCCATAGTACTTAAAAAAAGCGTGAGAGAACGCGGTTTTTTGTGAACTTTTCAACCTATCCTACAGAATAGGAACATTTCCTTCGTGCTGGAAATGCAAGGGTTCGGCCGATTCCCAAAAGAGCCAAAACGTCCTGGCCAAGTAACTCCCCGACCAGTCGCATTACTTTTAATAATATCAAAAACTATTTGGAACAATGCAATTGATCATCATATATCAATCTCGGGCGGTTGTACTTGATATATTTTAGGCATTCGATCGTGTTTAGCCTGATGGATTGTTGCCTAAAATACACTTTTATGGTATGTCTGAAAAGTTTTTTTTATGGCTCTCAGTTTCCTCAGAGAGTGAGAGTAGAAGGAGGGGTCAGAAGGGGAGACAACATGTCTCAAATGATTTTCGACAATACTATGGGATACACTAAAGGCTAGAAATTGGAACGGACGTGGTATAAATGTAATGGGATAGAAGCTACACCATCCGATGTTTGCGGTTAGTAAGACCAAATATATTACAAATCATCTGGATACTATAGGAAGTATAATCGTGGAAAACAAAGCCTAACAATTTAAATATTTAGGGCAAACAATAACACTAGGCAAAGCAAATCAAAGACTGGAGATTGGTGCCAAAATTGGGCTCACATGGATCGCTTTAGGGAAGATAAAAGATGTAATACAGATGAAATTACCTCTGGAACTTCATAACCAGTGCACCCTTCTGGTAATCACATATGGACGGAAAATGTGGCTTCTAACAAAACAAATACATTAACATAAATAAATTAAGAGGGAATCAGCGTATAATAGAGATAAAGCTATTGGAAATAACACTGAAGGATGATAAGACGAATGAATGGATAAGAGAGAAAACTAAAGGTCATGATGTAATACATAAAGTGACACAACTGCAGTGGAAGTGGGCTGGTCACATAGCAAGGAGCCAAGAAGCAGCAGGTTACACGATGGAGACTATGGGGGGATAGAAGTGTGGAACGTCCTCAGATAAACTGAGTCGACGATATAAAACATATACTAGGGTTGAATTGGTACAACGTTGCAAAAGATAAGGCGAGGTGGAAAAGTTTAAAAGAGGCCTATACCCTAAGGATAGAAAACGGCTAATTTAAGACGAAGTCAACTAGCCCAGCTTTTTGCGAGCAAGAGAAAATATATCCGACGGGAATCGCCACATAAAATGCTTGTGGAGCAAAACTGGATATAATATCAAATAACTGGTTAACTTAGTTGGTTACGGTACAATTTTGTCAGCAGGTGCCATTCTAATTTCTAAATAAGCTAAAATAAAACTGCAAAGGGTGTTTATTCTATTTTCTTACGGGAAAAAGACCTCGTACGTTTTTTTCTCTTTTTTTGAACAATTTTCATGAAACTGGATATACGCTGTTTTTGACACGAACGTGTCAACTATTAATTTCAAACAGTACGCTTGCATATAGTGTGCAACAAGTATTTTTGCGTTCGTATCACTTATGACACAATATAAGGTCATTCCGTAAGAAACGATGTTTCAATAGCGTCGTTTGATACCCAGCTTAATTTCTAGCGAGCAATAATTGAAAGAGAATAGAAGAAGGCGGTGAGAAATGGACATTAGAGTGAGACCTGAGAGTTCTGCTGGCATTTCGCGTGTAAATCTAGCTTCACATCGTTATGGGTTGAAGAGGAAAACACGTAAAAGCCCTAGTTCCATGATACATTCTTTAAATGCATTGTTTTTTTCAGCTCACTGATAGTATAGGATGTGTCATGACGGGAATGATCGCCGACAGCAAGTCGCAAGTTCAGAGAGCCAGATATGAAGCTGCTCAATTTAAATACAAAAACGGTTATGAGATGCCAATTGATGCTTTATGTAGACGCGTTGCTGATATATCACAGGTATTTATCAGTATAGTATTATATACATTAATTTTTAAGTTTGGTATTTCAAGCAACCTATAATATATATAAAATGCAACGTCTGTCCGTTAGTGTGCTTATCACTCGAGAAAAACTTATCCGATTTACGTGCTTTTTTTTTAAATATACATATGTCTCTGGTCAGGTTATAGGATTTATTTTATTACGTTAGGTAACACAAGGAATAAGCAGTGACGATAATAGTGAATCAAGTCGGAAAAAGTTTGCCGCTAGCGCGTTCTTTTGCAATACACTGCCTAAACCATTAAATATGGAACAATATAAAGAAATCTCTGTCTGTCTATCTGTCCGTGAGTGCGCTTATGACTTCAGAACCACTTATCCAATTTACATTTGATCTCTGGCCAGATTATCTATAATCTTCTATAATATATATAAAATGCAACATCTTTATGTCTGTCCGTTTGTCCATTAGTGCGCTTATCACTCGAGAACCACTTATCCGATTTACGTGTTTTTTTTAATAGATATATGTATGATTATCGGGAATCGATCTGGACTGTAAATAAAACTTTTCTTCAGGAGTAACTACAAAATTA